>ML805183.1:98191-129884 GCA_009831015.1 Picea engelmannii | reverse complement strand
TAAAATGGTGCACTTATCAACCATTTATTGATAATTTGATGGAGAGTTAATACATGGTTTTTAATGTGCGACCTCATAACAATAGGGAAATCCCACTATGTTTCTTGAGGAAAATGTATGCATAGTGTGTTTTGGAGAAACTTGTTAACTATTTTCATCACTTGGAATTCCATGAGGCTTGTTTGGATATTACACACAACTGACCCAATGCAAGGCACCAAGATGAAAAATACCTAATCCCTTGACCTTGTTGGAATTCCCACTTCCAAAGGAGTTGCTTCCACAAACACAAGAAGAATTGCTCCAGTTGACACAATTGATGGTATGGCATGACACATTTGTCAAGTTATTGAATGTATGGTGTCATCATATACTAGTGGGGTAGGACCATCAACTCCCCTTTGGGCATAACTCCATCTAGTAGTGAGGTCATACTATCATACACCAGTGGTCGTAGTTGTTATTCACATCCATGAATGTTTTGTGGCTATAATTTCCATGGTATTTTAGGAGATATTTCCCATGGTCTATTTTTAAGTAAATACCATGAGAAATTATATCCACCAAGTGAAGCTCATTCATGTTTATACTATCATCTCCAATTTTAACTTTGGTTTGTATAACAATTTTCAAGGTTTTCCATTAATTACCAATTACTAGAAATTATTCTTTAATTGGACTGCACGTAGAGTGACCCGTGAATGGGGCCAACGTTTTTTTTTTTAGTTTGTGCTTGTTTGCACTGGAATTTGACATGGTTATAGTAGATGCATGCATTGACAATATGGGAGGGTTTCGAGACTCAAATACGACTCACACAAAGAATTTGAAAATCAAACAACAAAATTAGAACCTACTTGTGAGGGAGATGAAGTTATCCATGATCATCTTATTTGTCATCATTTTTATCATCATATTGTGATGAGGCCATTTCAATGAACATGTTCATTGTTCCTATAAAATATTTGTCTTAAATTTCCAAGAAAAATGACCATTGGTTCAAAGCGGTGGAGATGGATTAAGGATTGTAAAATAGGGAAGGCGATGAATAACTAGTAGATTATTTGACAAATTTGATGGAAGGCTTGAGACAAAACTTCATGTAATAAACTCATGCCTATTTTCCCTTGAAACTAGTGCAACCATGCCTAAATAAAGATCATGCTTGTGTAATTCCCTTTTATAAGGTCAAACTTGAACATTGCCAATCTCTCTTTGAAAAAATCATTGCATATCATAGGTGGAGCACCCAAGGCACAAAATTGTTAGGATTTTGGTAATTGTACCTGTCATTGATGTAAAACCCTAGGAGGAACCCTAATCCTATACAATGCCCTCCTTCATAATTGATTTGAAGATGTTTCATCTTTAAAAAGAATGGATCTATTGATGCAATTTTTTCTTCTTGTAATGGAATGTTTCTTTTCATGCGATTGTTTTGGATCAAATCAATAAATAGGTTAGAAAGGTTTTTATCTTATTTAAGTGATTTGGATATACAGTTTTGCTGCTATAGTGTAATGAAAGTGTTTTTCTTTTCTTATGTGCATGTTAACTTTGAATTATCTTCCTCCTCATATTATTCCTCCATCTCAATCATGCTTGGAATACTCTTCAGCATGGGCACTTTAGAAGATCCTTTATTTCCCTTTCTCCAAAAATGTAATTTATATTATCTATCGATTTAGATTGTTTATCACTAGTATCCTCTTGATATGAAAATTGGGAAAAATTAGTACTCACCATACACAAATTTCCATTGATGGAATGGTGACTCCTCCAGGGAGGAGCTTCAACTCTTTTTGATCTCTTCCTTAGATTGTCTTTAGGGATATCTTGGTTTGATTTATTTTTGTTTTTTTTTAAGTAGCCCTTCTTTGTCTAATATCCATGGTAGCTAAACTCTTCTGCCTTGTTCCCTAAAATCTAGTTTATATTTTTCTTCAATTTCTCTCAGGTACATGATTATCTTAGGTGCATGATTATCATAGTATTATATCATAGGTGGAGTACCCAAGGCACAAATTTGTTACAAGGATTCAGTTAATTGTACCTATAGTTGATGTAAAACCTAATTAGGAGGAACGTCCCTAATCCTATACAATTGCCTCCTTCCATTACAAGGTTGTAATTTGTGGAAATTATTCTTTAATTGGACCCCATGTAGAGTGACCTGTGAATGGGGCCAACGCTGAATTTGTTTTTCCAGTTTGTGCTTGTATGCACTGAATTTTGACATGGTTATAGTAGATGCATGCATTGACGGTATGAGAGGGTTTCAAGACTCAGATACAACTCACACAAATAATTCGACAATCAAAAGACAATAATATGACCTAACTATGAAGGAGATGAACTTATCCATCATCGTATTTGTCACCATCGTTATCATCGTATTGCGACGAGGTCGTTTACCATAATAATGTGCTTCCCTTAAGCTAGAAGACCACCATTCATGCTTTGTGATTAATAGTATAATCACACATTGAAAATCACATGGTCAAGCAATCTAACCATGATTCAACCATATCTCCATTAATATCACCACCAAACTCATGGAATTTTATATTTTCTAACTTTATATGTGGATTACCTCTAGGTGGATTTATTGATCGTTCACTCAAAACTAAATTACCACTAGTTTTTTTTTTATCTAGTTTGTCACCACATCAATCATTCTTTGCAATGATTGCATCAGGGTCCTAAATTCACCAATATGTATAGGTTTTGATCCTCCTTTACCTAGGGAGAAGGTCATGGTGTAATATGGGATTGGGGTCATGCATAATGACATCTTTCTTCTCTTCTACCAATAACAAATTTGATATGTATGGACACATTGGTTAAGTTATTTTTAACTCAAAGATAATTAAGATATAAAAAGGAGAGGAAGATTAAGAAGATGAAGAGGAGTTAGAGGTAGAAGAATAGGAAGTAGAGGAGGTATAGGAATCAAAGGGGGAATTAGGTCACAAAAAATAATACAATGTGAAACCAATAGCACAGACTCAAATGAAGTCTTCCAAAAAAATCTCTTTTATTTAGATTTGAAATAGAATGCCCAAGATCCCTCACCTCCTATTAGAAGGGGAAGGAAAATTAATCATGACCAAAATGAATATGAAGTAGAAACATATGCTCAACTAGGACATCATGCAACTATTGGTTCCCCCCCAATTAGAAGATGGGTTAGAGAGGGCATGAGTCGATAATGTTGTGTTTCTATATTTACCTCTGTAATCAATTTCTCAAAATGTATCCATGTAATTAGGAAATTGGCATAAGTAACCCATGTAGAAAAATTCATCTTATCTCCCCACTTATGTATGAAGTGAGGAATGAAACTATAAAATGTTCAAGTTTGTTGAAAACTCTAAGAATTAGCTATTAGAAATAATAGGTGTTCTCATTTAACCATAGGAAATATAACAATATTGTCACCCAACCATAGGCTGAAGCCACCCCCGAGCACCTTAACCTTGACAAATAATAATTTCGGAAGAAAACCATAGGCCTAATAGCCAATCAAGGTAGCGTATCACTCTCCAGAGTTAGCATACCAAGAAGAAATTCCAAACCATAAACAAGAGAGAGTCCAAGACTGAAACTAGAAATACAAGTTGCAGTAGTTGCAACTACAACTATTGTCCAGACTTGCGCACAACTAAATTTCTATAGTTGTGATATGTGTGTGTCAAATGAGCTCTGGTGTCCTATATTTATACTACTCCTCCTTAGTTTTCTGGGCTAACTTCTCATTTTGGAGGATAAAAACTCAATATTAAATATTTCCTTTAGTCGAATTGTCTTCTATGGTTATGTACGATGCTTTAGGGTTTCTTCTTGCTTCCCATAATATTCTATTATTGTAAGGGTTACACGTGGAGTTTAATACCTCCTGCAGCTACCATAATATCAACAATCCCTCCTAGATAGGGAGGTATTGAAGGCAATGGTCTTGAGCACAAACATACCATTTCACCGGTAGCATCATCATAGCCATACATGCTATCTCATAATTAGATCACGAGCACCATCATTACTATTAGTATCATCTGAGAGCATCAACTTCATCATCTCTCGAAGCCATACTCCATCTGAGTAATCAGGCATGGTGTTGAATAAGTCACTCACTCCACAAAGTGATACAAGAACCATTCTTCTAATCTGGGCATATGTCTTAGGAGAATAACTATTCCAACAGATGCTAGAAGCCACACCATGGACTACAAGGACTATTATTCTAATCTAGACATATGTCTTAGAAGAATAAATGTCCTGGATCATTTTCCATCTGGAGAATGTCTGTCCATCAGTACAATGACTATACATCTAGTTGATAATCATTTTCAACAATGCTGATAGTCTACATGGAAATCCGAACAATGTCATTCAATAGAACACAACTTGCCTATCCATAGTAGTACACAACTACTATCCAGTGGTACACAACCACACCAAGTAGCACATGTCTACTTAATCAGTGACACATAGTCACAACCAGTGGAACACATCCACCATAGTATCATACATCTACTGTCCAGAGACATACAATCTCCATAGAAATCATATCCTTTGATATCAACCTGCATAAAACAATATCATGATATAAAATGAGTCATCTGGGCCATTCTTCCACTCACATATGTGAGATTTGGAAGAGCATCTGGCCTCAGAATGTAAAAAATTAGCCATGGGATATCTGGACTATTATTCTCAATCATAGAAGAATAATTGTCCCTGATTTATGAGCCTGGACCATCCATCTAACTAGGCCATTCCTCCGGCACTAGTCATAGTGCAACCTAGATAGAATGAGTCTACCCTAGGGAATGGATGTCCCTGATTTTCGAACTTGGACCATTCACCTAATTGGGACATTCCTTCGGCACTAATCATAGTGCAAACTAGATAGAATGATTCTTCCCTAGGGAATGATTGTCCGAAACATTTCCTAATGGAAATGACTGTCCTACACCAACCTCCAAAACAAAGCATTTTGTTAAACTGCTCACAACTGTGAACTTCGAAAGAATGACTTCTCGGCGAGGCAGACCATTCTACTTGACCACTACTTAGAGTCACTGCTAGGAAGAATTAATGTCCTAGACCATTCCCCCACACTAGCCAAAAGGGGAATCATTGTCTATGGTACATCAAAAATCTATCGAACCATTTTCATTACGAAAATGACTGTTCGATTTGGACCATTTTCCGAACTGGAAAATGCCTGGACCATTTTCCGAATTGGAAAGGAACTACTCATCTTGGACCATTTTTCGAACTAAAAAATGATTTTCCATAAATCAATAACATATCAGTGCTCCCTCCCAACCTGGGAGTAATGTCTTCCTTTTTCAATAAGGAAGTCATCTCCATGAGCCCCAACTTGTTTCTTATGTACGCAAATTTTTCATCTTGGACAAAGGCTTTACCAAAATATTTTCTATCTTCTCATCTGTGGAGATATATTGGATAACCACTTCTATTTTCTGGACTTCATCATGGAGAATGTAATGCTTGATCTCAATGTACTTTGGTTTGTCATGGAACACTGGTTTTCTCTGAAGGCTTGATATAGCTTTAATCATTAATATATCATGGTTGAATTCAACACCTTTGTTTCCTTCTATCTCATGACATCGTGGAAAGGATCAAACTGAAACATATCCAAGTAGCACTTCTTCTTTCATCATGAGATTTTTCCATGGATTAGAAATCCATCATCCCAAACTTCTGAGTAATTATTTTGATATACTATCTTTGTCATATAAAGTTTTCACCACGCTTCTGTTGTATATAAGATACTATGCATCAAGTTGTTTGAATCCATACAAGGTCTTCTTATATTTGCATACATGGGTCTCTTTTTGGTATAAACTTCTTTCTCACTTTATTTATTGGGAAGAACAATCTTGTACATGTCCAATCCATGGATACTACAAGAGGTATATATGGAACAAGTTATTGTCATAGTCTTCTCCCTCCTTCTGGAATAACCTCTAAATATTGTAATGCTTTCACTTACAATTATTTTTCATATTTTCTATATATTGTTATTTATCATAACTTCCATTTCTTTTGCTCGATTGTTTCTTAGTGGGTTCAAACCAAGTTGGTAGTCTTGTGATTCTCAATATAATAGCTGGTTGTTCTTTCTTTTCTTTCTTTCTTGGAATCTTCATGTTCTTCCTTATGTCTCTCTTTAGCTCTTGGGTCCATGGGGTATTCTATATGACTTGAAGATTCCAACTTCATATTTTCATCATAGGATCATGGATATAGATGGACAACCAAGGATACTTTAAGGCTTCTTTTCGAAGAAGACTTCTTCTAGAGTCAAAATGAACACGTGCTTCTTATCATGGATGCTACTTTTAATTGGAACATGGACAGATACTTCATAATCCTCAATGAATCATATCATTTAGTATTAGCTCCCTCCTAATCCTTGCTTCATGCATGAATGCATGTTCTTCTTTTGGAATTATATAATCAACTCCCTCCATCTAAGAGAGTCCACGCTTCCATTTGCATCCTTATTTCCTTTTGCAAAGTGTCACAAGTCTTTTTCCAATTTACTCTTGATTGCTGACTTCTTTCTGTTTTGACTTCTTCTGGGGTTCTTCAAGTTTGATTCTGATTTAGGCTTATCTTGCAGTTGTTACTTATGTAATAGATTCCACAAGAATTGTAACCAAGGATTGTCAATGTAATTCATCTTTTCATGTGTATTTCTTGACTTGTAGTCATCGTGATAGCAATCCTTATCTTGTTATTCTTCCACAGGTATTGTTTCATTTGAGCATCTTATATTCTAAGAAATAGATATGTAATATATGTACATGAACTATGTAAACATGGTATGTACAAGAACTATGAATAATAGTGTTACCTTGTCTTAGAAGAAGAAGTTTGTTTTATCCTGCTTGGCCTTCTTTGAGGGTTCCATTTCTTCGGCAACTGATGCTTTGTGTGTTTCCTTCCTTTTTCTTTAACTCAGGACAATGATTCTTGTAGTGACCATATTTTCAACAGTTGAAGCATTGTATTCTTTACATATCTTTCTCTTGATTTGGTTTATTCCTTGAGTCAAACTTCTTCTTATTCCTGAATTTCTTAAACTTTGTTGTGTAGGCTTGATCATCATCTTTCCTTTGGAATTTCTCTTTTGCGCTAATCCTTGATTCTTCTTGTGCAAAACAAGTCCAAAGTTATTCAAATGTGGGATACTCCTTTCTTTTGTTCATGCTTGTGGAAAATGCATCCCATTTCTTGGGAAGGCCATTGAGTACTATATTTACCATTTCCTTCTCTGAAATGATTTATTCAATATCTTGTAGTTGATCTCTTAACTGAGATATTCTCACAAGGTATGATGTTATGCTATCATCATAATTCATTTTCATGCCACATAGCTCATTCTTTAGACTCATTACTTGTCCAATGTTTCTGACTGAGAAGAGGTTAGTTAGGGCATCATACATCTTGTTAGATGAGTCAATATGAGAGATGTAGGGTATCAAGTGGTCTTTTACAGAGTCCACTATGATACTCATGGAATTGATGTTAATGTCATTGAACTTCTCCATAATTGAAATGTTTTGAGGTTCCTTCTCTTTTCCTTCTTCAAACTGTGGTTCCACAATCTTTCGTTTCACGATATCCAACACTTTATTCTTGGAAAGGATGAGGTCAATCCTTGTCTTCCATGCTCTGAAGTTAGAAGCCCCTTCTAAATTGTTTTCTGAATTCATAGAGTAAGTCATGACTGCTTTCACTTGGTCAACCTTTGACCTTGACCAAAAGCTCAAACTTGAAGTCTTATCTTGCCAAGAGTGCCAGGAGGTGCGCTAGGTTAAGGCACACTAGGCTATCTAGAAATTAGGTCAATCTCTTCACTTAATATGCCTCAACAAGAGGGTTAGGGTTTCGTTGTTGCAATAAAAACTTTGACTGCAACTGCAACTGTAACTAAGAAAATCCTCCCAATATATCTTCCAACAGTTAGACTGTATGAAGATAGTGTGGGCCCATAACCTATTAGAAATAATAGGTGTGCTCATTTAACCATAGACAATATAGAAATATTGTCACCCAACCATAGGCCGAAGCCACCCTCAATCACCTTAACCTTGACAAAGAATAATTCTGGAAGCAAACCCTAGGCATAATAGCCAATCAAGGTAGTGTATCACTCTCCAGAGTTAGCATACCAAGAAAAAATTCCAAACCATAACCAAGAGAGAGTCCAAGACTAAAACCAGAAATATAAGTTGCAGTAGCTCCATCTACAACTATTCTCCAGACTTGAGCACAACTAAATTTCTGTAGTTGCGAGTTGTGTGTGTCAAACGAGATCTGGCGTCCTGTATTTATACTGCTCCTCCTTAGCTGGCTGGGTCAACTTCTCATTCTGGAGGCTAAAACCTCAATATTAAATATTTCCTTTAGTTGACTTGTCTTCTAGGGTTATGTCCAATGCTTTAGGGTTTCTTCTTGCTTCTCAGAATATTCTATTCTTGTTAGGGTTACATGTGGAGGTTAATACCTCTCGTAGCTACTATAATATCAACATTAGCATCATGTAATCCACTACTAGCCTCATATGCAATGCTTTTTTATAATACAAATTCTATTTAAGTTATAATAAAAAAATGATAATCAATATAAAGATATTCACAATCTATAGTGCATGCATGTCCATAATCCCTAGTGTGTGAAACTATGTTGTGAAGAGGCAATTTAGTGGATAATCATAGGTTTATCCCTACAAGTGGATTTCATCACCCCTAATAGAAGGTCATTTAGAAGGCCCCTTTTAGCACTTATGGATTACTTGTGTTTTCTTAGCATGTCTTAGGGGTGTTTCTTTTCTTTTTTCTTAACTAATTATAATAATGAATACATTGACAAGAAACCCCTTATGATATCTTCAAGTGATTCATGCAAAATTTATAAAACTTACACACACCTACCCAAGGTGTACTACCCCATCCTCTAGAAATATTTACAATTATTTATAACATTCTTTTGCCACTTATGTTGGTCCAACATGACTTATGGTATTCTGAACTTTTTTCTAGGATTATGGGTAGTTTTCAAGGCCCTATGTTTGAGGAGTGAACCTATTCCCAGTAGAGGGTGGATTTCTGAAGACCTTTATCAATACATAACAAGAAGAAGGACAATCAAGCTTATATGTTGTAACTAAAACTATTATATGCAGAGATATGGAAATAAGTTAATGTGGAGTAAGGTGCATGTGTTCTTAACATATTTAGGGCATAATATTCCCCCTTTTTCACATAAATTATTACAGTTGCAGGATGTAGATTTCAAGGAAGAATGAAATACGATTTGGTTGTTGATTTGACAACATTTAATAGTGAAATGTGGAGCCCATTTCATGGTAGTAGTTGCACTCTTTGACGATGAAATGATGTTGATTTCAAGGGAACCTGATAGCAATTATGAAAATGAGAGGGCATTGCTCCAAGGGATATTTTGTCCCTATTTCATGTGTAGGATGGTAACATATTTTTATGAACAATTACACCTATTATGAAATCTATCATGGTCGTTGATTTAACAACAATAGGGCATCGTTGTCAAGTATCCTAGTATGTAATTCTTAATAAATCTTATAACTTATAACCCCTATAACCATTAAACCCTAACAAATATAACATTGAACTAACCAAAACAACCCTTATCTCCTAAAATATCTAACAAATATATATACTAATAAAAAAATCCTACAATATAACCACTAGCCTCTAAACCCTAATTTCAAATGCAATCATTATCCCTTGGAACTCTTATCAATTCTAACCCCTGATTATAATAATTCCCATAACCTAACCCTTAAAGTATATAACTCCTAAACCTTAAAACCTTTCAACCTATACCTTCATAATGCTTAAAATATATAATCTTTAACCTCAAACCTTTATACCATTTAAATCCTAAACCTTCTACCTATTAAACCTTATAGTATTTAACTTATAACCGATTTAAATCTTAACCCCCTCCACTTGTAACTCATATAAACCCATAAACCTAAACCCTTATAAACCCTAGTATGTAATTCTTAAACATTATCACCTTTATCCCCTAAAACAAATAACCATTAAACCTTCTAAACTCTATATCAACTAATCCATATAACCAATAACACCCCCAAACCCTATGAAACTATCACCCATACCTTATATAACCATTATCAACTATAACTAGTATAACCATCAACTCCTAAATAATATAGATTCTAACTAACCTTAATACCCCCTATCATCCATAAGTAGTATAACTAATAATGCACCCCAATAACCCCCTAATCTTATAACACCTGTATCCCCAAATAAATCATATAACCTCTAAAACTTATAAACCCTAACCCCTAATAATTATCCCTTGTAACCCTTATAACCCCTAACCTATAATAGGTATAATTCATATCCTTTAGCCCCTAACATGTATAAATTGTAACCCTTGTAGTCTCTAAATTATAACCCTTGTAATTATTAAACCTTATAATTTTTAACCCTTAACACTCCTAACCCATATATCCTATGTCCTTTCAACCATATATCCCTAATCCATATTATTAATGTCAAACTCTCTTAAAAACTAGTATCTAATGCTAAAACATATAACACTTAATGTCAAATCCTAGTAAACCCTATGTCTATAAGACATAGATACTAACCCCTAACACATATCACCTCTAACCATTAACATATGTAACCTCATAACCCCCAAACCTTATAGATACTAAATCCTAAGCCTTATCACTTATAACCACTAACCCCTATAAACCATAAACCCATATAACCTCTAATACCCCTAATCCATAACAACTAATATCTATGATATTTATATCCTTTGATTCCTATAATCTCCATCACCCAAACCGTAATCCCTTATAACCACTAATTACCATATAATTGTTATAACCCATATCCCATATGACTCATATCACCACCAATTAGTATAACCACTAGTTATATCTTATGACCACAACCCCTTATAATTGCATAACACCTAACAATTATAATTCTTAACCCTTATAATGACTACCTAATACCTTATGTCTATAACTCTTAACTCCTAGAACACTTAAGGATTATAATACCTAACACCTAACCCGAATAACATGTAACCTTTAACCCTTGTAAAAACTATAAGTCATAATGCCTAAAACTTTAAAACATATAATTGTTACACCACTAATTATTATATCTCATAAATCCCTAATTTCTATAAACTCTATAATCCATAACCTGTATAACATCAGTCCCACATGACTCCTAACACCTACAAAATATATAGAACCTTATCCTTATAATCCCTAATCCATATAAATCCTCACCCATGTATTCCCAAAAAACCTTAACCCTTGAAATACTTAACCATCATGACTCCTAACCCATATAACCCTTAACCTCTAACATATGGCCTTATAACCCCTACCACCCTTATACTACAAAACTAACAGAGTCATATTACCCCTAACCCATAACCTATATTAACCCTAGCAAATGTAGTATTTAGCACCAAACCCATATATTTATTATAATATATATTTAGTAATTATAATTATATAATGATATAATTTATATATTTATATAATATATAATTTATATAATGTATAATATATAAATTATAAATTATATAAATTATACAATATACAAAATATATAATATATACAATATATACAAACAAAACAAGAATACAATTCATAATCTGGCCTCACCCGCGTGCCCATAAGTTCCCAACCATTTCTCGATTACCTCAATAATTCCTGACCCATTGCTCGAATTACCTCACTGAGAGTGAATGCAACCATTGCTAGCTGGAGCAAGATATTGAAGAGAATAACCCCGCATAGAGTGGCCAATGAGAGTGCCCTTGCCAAAGCGATAGAGGAAGAGTGAGCTTGACATACAATGACCTCACTAACCCTTATTGGAGTGATAGAGGAGGAGTGACTGAGAGTGACATTTCTAGAGAGATAGAGTAGACCCCACCTTGACCAGGAATGATGACAAAATCAGTAAGTTATTAAAATCCTTTAAAATCCCAAACCTGGAATTGAATCTCCTCCAAGGTTCTTTCCTATACTCCCAAATCTGTTTTATTGATAAATTAATGTAGAATTCTTGTTTTGGAGTAATAAAGAAACCAATCCAAGATAATTTTTTCCACTTTTAAGAAAGACGTCTCAAATGATTTAGCCAGTGTTTAAGATATGCAACAAAATAAAAACCCAAGTAAATTAGAATCAAGCTCACAATATATACATCAATGTGAAGAACAAGAACTTGAAATGAAAAAGGCAAATTATGTTGGATTATTGAGGGGGGGGGGTGTGAATCAGTAATAGAGAAATTATAATCCTTTTTAACCAAATAATCCAAGTGTTAAATCAATGTAGAATTATCATCCAATAATGATCAATTAACAAATGAACAATCATACACATACATAGTACACCAATGTTTTACGTGGAAACCCAAAGCGGGGAAAACCACATAATCTGTTTTCTTATATGTCTTGAAGAAATACATTAAGTGGAAGCACCAACTTCCTTTTTTTTCCAGCTGCAACTGGAAGGAGGCTCCAACCCCCTTGTTTCTCAGGATACAACATGAGGGAATCTCTAACTCCCCTATTCTCTGGCTACAACTCCCTATGTTCTCCAGCTACAATCGGAAGGTGGCTACAACTACTTATCCTTGCCCCATCCAATCGCCCTAAAGTAGAAGTAGAATTATGGAACCACTGTCACACTATGACTATGATATATACTGATGTAAACCTGTACCAATAAACTTGAACCATGCATCAACCATGCATCAACCTGTACCTCAACATGTAATCAACCTGTACCATAAACAAGTGCATAAACCATGCACCAACCTGTAATCAACCTGTACCATAAAAAAGTGCACCCAACCATGTACCAAGTGTTAATATTATGGTATCTTCGGGAGGTATGAACCTCTATTCTGACCTATGACAAGACTAGAATCCTCCGAAAGGAAGCAAAGAATTAAAGGAAACCCTAGACAAGTTGACAGTTGAACAAATATATTTAAATTGAATTTATTGCTGCCCAGAAGGAGAAGTTGGCCCCAGTTAGACTAGCCAGTTCACTATAAATACAGAGCGCCAATTTCATTATTTCATAATCTCAGCAGTTGCAGTGAGAGCTAAATCTGCGCAGACAGTTGCAGGCATCAACAATTTTGTGCACAAGTTTTCTGGGAGAGCTGGAAAGTGGTGCGCTAGCTTCTGGGTGGGATCATTTGTTCAGTTTAGATTCTATTCTCTTTCTTGGTGCATTTAGCCTTTCTTGGCTATTGATTACAGCCAGGATTCTCTTCTCAGTCAATGTCAAGGTGCTTGGAGGGTGGCTCCGGCCTGTGGTTGGGTGACGAGGGTATCGTCAATGGTTAAATGAGCACAATCCTCTATATTCTAACAGGTTATGGGCCCACACCCCCTTCAGTCAGCCTAAAACACTGGAAGGATACATAACCACTAGGAATTGAGCTCATTGAGGAACTTCCACTAGATTCACTAGCAGGAGCAGCTTCCAAAGAATTACAGCTAGGGTTACTAGTAGTAACAGTTGCAGAAACCCTAATTCTCATATCCGACACCTTGTGATGGAGCATCTTGCTCAAGGAGAAGATATTCAGATGTGCCCTAACTCAGCTCACCTATTGACTTTCTCAGAAGAAAGAAATGATGAAGTTGAAGTTTTGGATCAAGACATGACCAGTTATCAGTTAACCGAAGACATGTGCGAAACAATCAGTCTCTTACATTACTCAACACTTACCAGGACAATTGAAGACGATATGTGGATAATCGACAATGGAGATTCCAGGCACATGACTGGAGATCAAGCTAGATTCTCAGATCTAAATGAGAGAAAGACATTGTACAAAGTGGAGCTTGGAGACAAAATCACCTACCCCGTCGAAGGATTTGGACAAGCCTCCATCAAATTGGAATCAGGTAATCATGTTCACTTAAGAAATGTTCTATATGTACTTGGTTTAGAAAAGAATATTGTATCAATATCATGTTTAGAAGACAAAGGAAACATAATAGCCTTCATAGATGAAAAAGTGTTATCATGGCATAATAATTCCAGCATAGAAGATGCTAGGGTTATTGGAAGACGTGAAGGGAATCTATATAGACTACTAGAATGAAATGAAGAAGCCCTAGTACATGACAAAGTCAACCCTAATGATCTTTGGCATAGAAGGTACACTCATATCAATTATCAAGCACTACCTTTCCTCAGGAAGATGGTTGAAGGGATACCAGAATTGAAGTCTACACACGAAGGAATTTGCAAGGGATGTTCCCTTGGGAAGAACATCAAGAAACCATTTCCAAGAAGCAACAACAGATCTAAGGAAACCCTAGATCTAATACATTCAGATGTTTGCGGTCCAATGCTAGTCAAATCTTTAGGAGGATCTATCTACTACGTAACATTCATAGATGACTATTCAAGGAAGACGTGGCTATACCTACTGAAGTCAAAAGATGAAGTATTCAACAAGTTCCAAGAATTCAAGGCAGAAATAGAAAACCTTACAAACAAGTAGATCAAGACATTAAGAACGGATAATGGAGGAGAATACACCTCGAAGGAGTTCGTTGCATTCTGCAAATCAGCAGGGATTAGGAGGGAGCTAATTGTTCCTCATAATCCTCAACAAAATGGTGTAGCATAAAGAAATAATAGATCCATCGAAGAAACAGTAAAAGCCCTATTGAACGATCAAGATCTATCCAGGTTTCTATGGGGAGAAGCAAAAATGATGGAAATATACGTACAGAACAGAATCCCTCATCACATATTGAAGGACATGACACCAGAAGAAGCATTCTTAGGTAAGAAACCTAACGTAGAAAACTTAATAATATTTGGATGTCAAGTTTATTCTCATATTCCCAAAGATAAAAGAAATAAACTAGAACCCTCAGGAAAGAAAGGGATATTCGTGGGATATAGTGATTCATCCAAAGCCTACAGAATATATATTCCATATCAACACAAGATAGAAGTAAGTAGAGATGTAACATCAGTCCATTATGAAAAATGAAATATGGGAAATTGTACCCAGACCTAAAGAGAAATCAATTGTAACTTCAAAATGGGTATACAAGATCAAACATGCAGCAAACGGAAGCGTGGATAAATACAAGGAAATATTCGTGGCCAGAGGGTTCTCCCAAAAGGAGGGAGAAGAATATGACGAAAAATTTGCTCTGGTGGAAAGGTATACCTCCATCAGAGCTATCATATCTCTTGCCACTTCCATGGGATGGAATCTACACCAGATGGATGTAAAGACAACCTTTCTCATCGGAGATATTGAAGAAGAAGTATATATTGAACAACCTCAAGGATTTGAGGTACATTCCAGAGACACTCACGTTTGCAGATTGAAGAAAGATCTATATGGAATCAAGCAAGCCCCAAGGGCTTGGTACACCAGGATGGACAACTATCTAACTAGACTTGGCTTCTCTAAGAGTCATGCAGATCCAAACCTTTACTACAAAGTTGTGAACAATGAACCTGTAATTCTACTACTATATGTTGATGATATATTCATAATAGGTGAAGAATCTCTAATCATCCAGTGCAAGAAGGATTTAGCCTCTGAATTTGATATGAAATATCTAGGTCTCATGCACTATTACTTGGGACTAGAAGTATGGTAGAAGCGTGGTGAAGTATTCCTTGGACAAGGAAAATACGCAATAAAGATCCTTCATAAGTTTGGAATGATGGACTATAAATTCATGGACACTCCTATGAATGCGAATATAAGAAAAGTGAAAGTCCTAGATTCCAATCCAGTAGATCCATCTCTATATCGGCAGCTAATTGGATCATTGATGTATTTGGTAAATACTCGACCAGATATTTGCTTTGTTGTTAGTACATTAAGTCAGTTCCAGGTGGAACCTAGACAAGAGCGTTGGATAGCTGCAAAGCATGTTCTAAGATATATTCGTGGGACAATAAACTATGGCTTAAGATATACCACATCTAGTGATGTCCAACTTCATGGATTCACAGACTCTGATTGGGCAAGAAGTGTAGAAGACAGAAAGAGTACTTCAGGTATGTGTTTTAGCTTGGGCTCCTCTATGATATCTTGGAGCAGCAGGAAGCAAAAGTCTATTGCACTCAGTATAGAAGAAGCAGAGTATATGGCAACTTGTGAAGCATGCACATAAGCAGTATGGCTAAGGAAGTTAATATTCGATTTATTTAATTAGACTCCAGAATCGACCACAATATATTGTGATGATCAGAGTTGTATAAGATTATCCAAGCATCCAGTGTTTCATGAAAGGTCAAAGCACATTGAGATCAAATACTACTTTATCCGTGATAAATTCCAGGAAGGAGAGGTAAAGCTCAAGTATATCCCCACTGATGAGAATACATCAGACATCCTAACAAAACCTCTTTCCAGAATCAAGTTTGCATATTTATGAGAGAAGATGGGGATCATGGAAATAACTCCCTTAGTTGAAAGGGAAGATTCTCCAGGATAGAGAAGGTACGCAAAAATATTCTCGAAAAACATTTATTTTGTGATTGAAATAACTCTCCAGTTAGGAGGGAGCATTGAAAACATTATTTATGTTTGTAATTGAAAAATATTCCAGATTGGACAGATGCTTTCCTGTTCGGAAAGTGGATTGAGATTTCTGATGGACAGTGACTTCCCATTATAGTTAACATGGGAGGTAGACTGATTGCTGATGTATCATAGACAACGACTTCCCATTATGGGGAGTTGTCTAGGACATTCATTCTTCTTGGCAGTCACTTTGAGTAGTGGTCAAGTAGAATGGTTTGCCTCACCGTGTAGTCATTCTTTCAAAGTTCACAGTTGTGAGTAGTTTCGAAGAATCATCCATTTTGGAGGTTGATGCAGGATAGACATTCCTTGAGGGTTATACATTCTCTCCAGGTTACACTTTAGTGTCGGAGGAATGGCCCAGGGTGGGGAATGGTCTGGACAGTTATTCCTCAAGGGTAGACTCATTCTCTCTAGGTTACACTTTGTTTAGTGTTGGAGGAATGGCCCAGGGTGGGGAGTAGTCCAGGCTCAACAATCAAGGACAACTATTCCTCGAGGTCAGACTCATTCTCTCCAGGTTACACTTTGTTTAGTGTAGGAAGAATGGACCAGGGTGGGGAATAGTCCAGGATAGTCATTCCTTAGGGCAGACTCATTCCCTCCAGGTTACACTTTGTTTAGTGTCGGAGGAATGGCCTAGGGTAAGGAATGGTCCAAATATTTCTCGAGGGCAGACTCATTCTCTCCAGGTTACACTTTGTTTAGTGTCGGAAGAATGGCCCAGGGTGGGAAATGGTCTAGGTTCAAAAATCAGAAACAATCCTTCTTCCTTGGTTGAGAAGAATGGGGCAGATAGCCCATTATTGATATTCTATATTGAGGGAAGAAATTCTTTCAGACCTCACAGATGTGAGTGAAAGATTGGCCCAGATGGTTATTATTAATGTTCTATATTAAGGGTAGACATTCTTTCAGACATCACAGATGTGAGTGAAAGATTGGCCCAGATGATTATTATTTATGTTTTATACTGAGGGCATACACTCTTTCAGATCTCACAGACGTGAGTGAAAGATTGGTCCAGATGATTTAGTTCTTGTCATAACATTGTTTCCATGCAGGTTGTTATTAGATATTTGTTATGAAGAATGAATGAAAGTAGATATGCTACTGTTTGTGATTGTGTTTCACAAGTCTGAGTAGTTGTGTACTACTGGACTAGACACAGGTGTGTTCTATTAATTGATATTGTACCAGTTGTCATAGGAGATTATCCAGTCGGATAATAATGACAGGTGCTCATGGTGCTACCAGTTGAATAGTATGTTGTGCTCAAGACCATACCTCCCTAGCTAGGAGGGAGTGTTAATATTATGGTAGCTTCGGGAGGTATGAACCTCTATTGTGACCTATGACGAGTCTAGAATCCTCTGGAAGGAAGCAAAGAATTAAAGGAAACCCTAGACAAGTTGTCGGCTGAACAAATATATTTAAATTGAATTTATTGATGCCCAAAAGGAGAAGTCGGCCCCATTTAGACTGTCCAGTTCACTATAAATACAAGGTGCTAGTTTCATTATTTCATCATCTTAGTAGTTGCAGTGAGAGCTAAATCTGCGCAGGCAATTGCAGGGAGCAACAGTTTTGTGCGCAAGTTTTCTGGGAGAGCTGGAAAGTGGTGCACTAGATTTTGGGTGGGATCATCTATTCAATTTAGCTTCTATTCTCTTTCTTGGTGCATTTAGCCTCTCTTGGCTATTGATTGTAGCCAGGGTTCTCTTCTTGGTCAAGGTCAAGGTGCTCGGAGGGTGGCTTCGGCCTGTGGTTGGGTGATGAGGGTATCGTCAATGGTTAAACAAGCACAATCCTCTATATTCTAAAACAAAGTATGTACCAATAATGTGTCAACTACTCATCAACTATGAATCATCAATATGTACCAACATCATCAACTATACACCTCATGTATGTGCCAACTCATCAACTACTTGTCTCAACCATGTACCCAACATGTACCTCAACCAAAATCCCTCATCAATTTCATCATCCAAATATCATTTGTAACTCTGTAATAGACCTGGTGTATATGATCACATACCTGCAAACCTTCCTTAACTTTAACAACAAGAGACTAGCATTTTCATCAAACTTTTCTTTAGTCTCACATGACTATTTTTGGATTAGTCAACAACCCTAACTTGAAATAATCATAACTATGTACTTGTAATGAATAAAGATATGAAAATGATATAAAATGTTCTTCAGTGTGATTTATGCAATTCCTCCAAGTGTCACTACTTGGAGCCTCTCAGAAAAGGAGTTATAGAAAAAATGGCATACCTTGTTGAATTCTGGCTTATTCTAGAGAGCGACCTTGTAGAGCATGCCCCGCATGGAATATTTGTTGCATGGATATGAAAATGTTACATAGAATACTACATAATGTACTATAACCAACACATTTTGTCTTACTAAATTTTTATCTATTATGAATAAGTTATGACATTTTTACCTGAAACACCTGTTTTAGACTAGTTTCAGAACTAGCCACAAACCCTATATTCCACGGAGTGTAACTCCAAAAATACAACGACCCACAAGCTGAATTTTTTACCACAGATACTTGGATATGTTTCCTCAATGTAATAGAAATTTCACGGTCTGAGTCATTCTAGAAAAAAAATTATTGCGAAAATGGTGAGATGACCTGTAAATAACATACCTTAGAAAGCATCATCAAAATAATTTATCCTCCCTTGAATTCCGACCTTCTTTTCTTCACCTTCCCTCTGAAATTTGGCTTATATATCCTTTGGTTACCTTAGAAACATATATATATTCAATATTCTCAAGTTTTATCTAAAATGGGAGAGCCTTGCCTCTTATTTATACTCTCCAAGTAGCTTCCTTAAAAACATCTTCTAGGTCACTTTGCCCACTTTCCTTATTTTAGGGTTAATCCACTTCTAATTTCTCCACTAAATTTATTTTGTATTCACTTTGGATTATAGTACACTCATCACTTCACTTTATTATTTAACTTCTAAAATATATTAAACCACTTTGACTACTTTGACCTTTTGGGGCTTCTAGATGACATATGAGGGTCCTCCAACTTCGTAAGGCCATAACTCTCAAACCATGAGGATTTATGTGACGTTCCACATACCAACAGAAATGGAATGACATGTGTTATCCATATATAATAGTATTACCTACAAATATATCAAAACTCATACCATTATCCATCAAACAAATTTGGGTCCAATTTTTCATGGCCATAACTCTCTAAGTGTCGTTCCACATACCACCGGAAATGGCATGAAAAGAAAAATCCATATAGGATAGTTTCACTGACAAATTCACTGACATTCATCTCATTATTAAACAAATAAACATGGGTTCTCTAACCATACTTCTAGGATAACTCAATCCACAAAGCGTCTTCCTGTGAGGGATTTCACAATAAGGGGACCACTTTTGAGTTCATCCATTTGTACTTATTATCAACCATGACAAGAAAATAATGATTTATATTTAATTTAAAAAAAAAATGGTGTCCATTACCCAAATTTTTTTGCTACTGGGATTTCTTCAAGGGTTGACATCAATGACAACCAACCTTAATCAACAATCTTCCCCTTTGGCATTGATGGAAACACTCTGATGCAAAACTGAAATTATGTCATGCAATACTGAAGTCATATCACTCATGCTCCCCCTGGAAACATGCCTATATCCTCTGCATCTATGTGACCATTGCTCTCCCTGGAACCATGCCTTTGTCCTCTTCCTCTGATGAATCTCTCCCCCTTTGTCATCAATGACAAAGGTATATTTCCATCCAGGGCTGCTCCCCCTGACTTAAATGTCCTCTTTATGGTGCGTCCTCGTGTACATCTAAGACATATAAGATAAGCATTCAAAAGCATTCATTTTGTAGTATAAATAACTCCAAGTCTCTGGTGAAGATACTCAAAGGCTTCCCATGGAAGTGGTTTTGTAAAGATATCTGCCACTTCTTCTTTTGTTCCCACATACTTAACTTTGATGTTCTTTTCTGCAACCTGATCCCGTAGAAAGTGATACTTGATTGGAATGTGCTTCGTCTTAGAGTGCATCACCGGGTTCTTTGAGATATTGATGGCACTTGTATTGTCACAATAGATTGGAATGGGCTCATCGTACTCAACCTATATATTTGTCAAAGTTTGTTTCATCCAAAGAACCTGTGTACAACATGGTGTTGCTGCAATATACCCTGCCTCGGCTGTAGATAAAGATACCGATGATTATTTTTTCTTAGCCATGATACTAAACACTCACCCAAGTAGAATGTTGCTCCATTGGTGCTTCGTCGATCATCAATACAACCTGCCCAATCTGCATCTATGTAGGCAATAAGTGATAGATCCTTTCCTTTTAGATACCATAATCCAAACTCTTTTGTTCCTTTGAGATATCTGAAAATCCTCTTCACTACTAATACATGTGATTCCTTTGGTGCTTCTTGAAATCGTGCCACGTGTCCAA
This sequence comes from Picea engelmannii, assembly GCA_009831015.1. Classification (NCBI taxonomy): domain Eukaryota; kingdom Viridiplantae; phylum Streptophyta; class Pinopsida; order Pinales; family Pinaceae; genus Picea; species Picea engelmannii. The sequence continues at coordinate 108,711 of ML805183.1, read as the reverse complement.
CTGCCTGCATTACATCTGGTCTGGATGATGTCACATATAGTAGGTTGTCAATCATTGACCTGTATTGCCTCTGATCTATAAACTTTGAATCATCATCTTTTCTCAACTTGAAATTGGTTTGAAATCTCCCATTCCAAACCTCTTTAGCATTTCTATGATATACTTGGTTTGAGAAATAAAAATTCATTGGTTTCTTTGACATATCTAAAGTCCCAGAAAGAAGGATAGTTCTCCAAGTAACGACATTTCAAATTCATTCTACATATCCTTTGCAATTTTCTAGCTTAACCTGTCATCATCACTACCAAAAATAATATCATCAACATAAAATTCAATTAATAAAATATTACCTTGACTTACCTTGATGTAGAGGTTGATGTCTGCACTTCCTTTTTTGAACCCTACCTATTGTAGATACTTATCTAGTCTAGAGTACCATGCTCTAGGAGCCTATTTTAGACCATACAAGGCCTTATTTAATTTACACACATAATCTTCCTTCTTTGACAACTGAAATCCTTTTGGTTGTTCAATGTAGACTTCTTCTTCAAGTTCCCCATTCATAAAATCTTATTTTACATCGATCTGATACACTTTAATATTTTTGGAGCATGCATAAGCTAAAAGCAAACAGATTGCTTCCATTCTGGAAACTGGGGAAAATGTCTCTTCAAAGTCGATTCCTTCAATCTGTGTATATCCTTTACATACCAATCTATCTTTGTTCCTTGTAACCTGTCCATTTTCATTCAATTTATTCCTAAAAACCCATTTTGTGCTGATCACATTCTTATTCTTTGGTCTTGGAACCAATTCCCAATTGTCATTTTTCTCTATTTGATCCAATTCTTCATCCATGGCCTTATTCCAAAATTCATCCTTGCTGGCTTCTTCAAAACAATTTGGTTCAATTGGAGATAAGAGTGCTAGGTGTGTTTGTTCTGGTGAACAGATTCTTCTTCTAGTCTCAACTCCTGCATCTTTGTTTCTGATAATCTGATTTGAAGGGCGATTCTTCTGTACTTGTCTACTAGGTGTCTTTGGAGACACTTGTTGAACTTTCTCTTCTGTTTATGTCAGATTCTCTTCATCTTCCTCTTCTAATTATTTTTCATCTTCTTCTTCTTCTTCGAAAGGCTATTCCATTGATTCATTTTCTTCTTCCTTTGATTCTGGTTTTCTTGTTTCATCAATTGTTACGTTGATGCTTTCCACAACTTTGTTCAATATCAGATTGTAACACTTGTATGCTTTCCTTATACTTGCGTAACCAAAAAGTACCCCTTTGTCCACATGGGAGACAAACTTTCCCATTCTTCCATCTTCTCTTTTGATGTAGCATTTTCTTCCAAAAACTTTGAAGTGCTTCACATTTGCTGGTCTTCCTTTCCATAGCTCTTAGGGTGTTTTGTCAGTGATTTTTCTGAGACTTACTCTATTTTGAATGTGAACTGTTGTATGCACTGCCTGTGCCCCAAATATATCTGTCAATTTGGAATCCATTAGCATTGTTCGATCCATTTCCTGTACTATGTTGTTCTTTCTTTCAACAACTCCATTCTGTTGAGGTGTCCTAGCAACGGAGAATTGCCTTTTTATTCCATGACTACTGTAGTAGTCCATAAATTACTTTGAAGTCAACTCTCCTCCATTATCCGATCTCAAGCATTTGATTTTTGCATCCATTTCATTTTTAACCATTTCCTTGTATATCTTAAAGTTTTCAAAAGCTTCTGACTTATTCTTGAGAAAGAAAAATGCAGTCATTCTTGTATAATCATCAACTAATAACATAAAGTATTTATCACCTTTTAAACCCTTTGTTGTAGTTGGTCCAACTAGATCAGTTTGCACAATTTCCAGTGGTCTTGTCATTGAATATTCTTTTGATTTGAACCTGGTCTTTGTTTGCTTTCCTTGTTGACAATGCTTGCATAAAGTGTTGGTTGGTTTCATGATCTGGGGCATTTCTCTGACTGCTTCTCTTTTGCTGGCTTTGATAAGGTTATCAAAATGTATGTGGCCCATTCTTTTGTGCCATAGCCAACTTTCATCTTCCTTTCCTAGACAACACTTTTCATTTCCAATTTCACTTAACACATATATGTTGCTTGAAGTTCTTGTAGCTGTAGCAATCAATTTTCCTGAACTTTCTTTTCTTATCTCGCACATTTGTGAATCAAAATTAACTTTATGACCTTGTTCACACATTTGACTCACATTTAGAAGACTATGTTTCATATATTCTATTAGTAGAACATTTTCTTCTTTTGTATTCTTGTTCCCAATTCTGACTGTTCCTTTTCCAATGATTTTAGATGAATCATCATTTCCAAAGGAGACTGATCCATGTATTTCCTTTCTTAATGTAAGAAACCTATCTCTATCACCTGTCATGTGTTTTGAACAACCACTGTCAACATACCAATCACATTTCTTCTGCTTAGCTTGTAGAGCGAGTGTGCATTCTTCATTGCTATACTGATTATGCTTTCTTATCCATGTCCTTTTCTGAGGTTCCTGTCTGTGACTGTTGTTATTCTTTTGCGGTTCTTTGGAAGGGACTATCATTCTACAATATTTGGCCATGTGTCCAAAGTTGTTACATTTCTAACATTCCACTTCAGTGCTCAAAGATTCAAACTTGTTGTAACTTCTTCTCTATGTTTCACTAGGCCTTCTTGGATAACCCTTTTGTGTATGAATTTCAAAGTTGTTTATGTTCCTATTGTTAGCTCTGTAATTCAAAACTTTATGTCCAAAATTATTACATGCATAACATAAACTAAAAAATATAGTTTGATACCTGGGAGTTGAAGATCTTCTGAAAGGAGGTGCTCTTATGAATCCTTTTTCCTTTTGAGGCCTATCTGTCTATTGTTGATTTTGAAATATGAATCTTCTTGGTGGAGGAGTGTCCCTGTAATATTCCTTGTATATCTTCTTATCCCCTTTGATTGTTTCTGCATATCTTTTTGGATATGTTTCTTGCTCTATTGTTTTGGATCTTGATCCCTTTTCTGTCTGATAGTATCCTAGTACAGATTTGTCAAGATGATATTTTTGACTGGTGATAATGTCATCCAAAACTTTTGAACTATTCTGCATATTTTTCTTTTGAATATTCTTTCTTAATGTGACATTCTCTCCTTCCAAATTTAAAATGTTCCTGTCCTTTTATTCTAGTTGTTCTTTGAGTTCTTCTTCAATTCTTTTATATTCTTCTACTTGAACCTTCAAATTTGTGATCATTTGTTCTAGTTCTTGAGTATCTTTTTTCTTATTTTCTCTTATGATAACTTCTATGACACACATCATTTCTTCTCGGTAGTCAACTTTTTCCTCTTCAATTTCTTCTTCGACTTCTCCATATTCTTCTTCAACTTCTTCATATTCTTCTTTGCCTTCTTCATATTATTCTTCGGAGTATTCTTTATCAGAGTCTTCTACTACCATGAATAGAACTCTTCCTGTCTCACTATCACTGACTTCATCTTCATCTGATGATGAGATGTCTTCTTTTGTGCATAAGCTTTTCTTGAAAAGATTCTTTGTAGTTCTTTTTCCTTTATATGTTTGTTTTCATTTTGAGTAACCTTCTTCATTTCTCTTTTTCTTATGAGGATATTTGTTATCAAAATGACCAATACCATCACAATTAAAACAAATTAAAGGAAGCTTACCTCTATACCTACCATCAGTTCCCTTGTTCAGTCTTTTGATGAAGTTGGCCACTTCTTCATCATCTTTCGAGACGTCACTATTGTTGCTATGTTATTCTTGTTGCTTTTCCTTTTTCTTTGATCTTTTGGATTCTTTGAAGGCTGCTTCTTTTACATCTGGATTTTCTTGTTCAGTTCTCATTTCATATGCTATGAAGATTCCATGTAGTTTAACCATGCTTATTGATTTTAGATCTAATATTTCTTCTAGTGCTGATATCTTAGGGTCAAATCTCATAGGAAGAGATCTTAGTACCTTTTGAACAATTACAGATTCTTCGATTTCTTCTCCCAATCCTATGATTTCATTCATTGTTTCATTGACTCGTAATAAGTAGGCTACAATATTCTCATCTTCCTTCATATTTAGTTGTTCGAACTGAACTCTGTAAGTTTGAAGCTTTGCTGCTTTGACTTTTGAATATCCTTCATAAATATTTCAAAGCTTGTCCCAAATAACTTTAGAGGATTTACAATGTGCAACTTTGGTGAATACCGTTTCACTAGGACCATTCAAAAGTGCATTTGTGGCTTTGGAATTATTCTGACCAAGTTTCACTTCTTTTTCATTTGTTGGTGGAACTACTGGTGCTGTGTATCCATCTACAATTGATTATCAAATTTCAAATCCCTGTGCCTGTATATATGTCTTCATCCTTATGCTCCAAAAAGTATGCTTAAGTCCATAAAACTGTGGTATTCCATTTTTATACAAGTTGTTGCTCTTCATGATCTACCTTTCAGTGGTTAAACTGATTTCTGAAGGAACCTTCTCTGATACCAATTGTTGGATTACTGAGAGGGGGGGAGGGGGGGGGGGGNCCTTTTTAACCAAATAATCAAAGTGTTATATCAATATAGAGTTATCATCTAATAATGAGAAATGAACAAATGAAAAATCATACACATACACAGTACACCAATGTTTTACATGGAAACCCAAAGTGGGAGAAAACCACATAATGCTTTTTCTTATATGTCTTGAAGAATTACATTCATTGGAAGCACCAAATTCCTTTGTTTTCCATATGCAACTTGAAGGAAGCTCCAACCCCCTTGTTTCTAAGGCTACAACCTGAGGGAAGCTTCAACTCCCCTATTCTCTGGCTACAACCAAAAGGAGGCTACAACCCCCTATGTTCTCTGGCTACAACCACCTGTCCTTGCCCCATCCAACTGCCCTGAAGTAGAAGTAGAATGATGGAACCACTATCACACTATCACTGTGATATATACCACTATAAACCTATACCAATAAACATGAACCATGCATCAACCATGCATCAACCTGTACCTCAACCTGTACCATAAACAAGTGCATCAACCATGCACCAACCTGTAATCAACCTGTACCATAAACAAGTTCATCCAACCATGTACCAAGTATGTACCAATCATGTGTCAACTACTCATCAAATATGACTCATCAATATGTACCAACATCATCAACTATACACCTCATGTATGTGCCAACACATCAACTACTTGTCTCAACCATGTACCCAACATGTACCTCAACCAAAAGCCCTCATAAATTTCATCATCCAAATATAATTTGTAACTCTGTAATCGACCTGGTGTATATGATCACATACCTACAAATCTTCCTTAACTTTAACAACAAGAGACTAGCATTTTCATCAAACTTTTCTTTAGTCTCACATGACTAGTTTTGGATTAGTTAACAACCCTAACTTGAAATAATCATAACTATGTACCTGTAATGAATAAATATATGAAAATGATATACAATATTCTTCAGTGTGTTTTATGCAATTCCTCCAAGTTTCACTACTTGGAACCTCTTAGAAAAGGAGTTATAGTAAAAATGACATACCTTGCCGAATTCTGGCTTATTCTAGAGAGTGACCTTGTAGAGCATGCCCCGCAAAGAATATTTGTTGAATGGATATGAAAATGTTACAAATAATACTAAAGAATTTACTCTAACCATCAAATTTTTTCTTACTAATTTGGATATGTTATGAAGAAGTTATGACATTTTTACCCGAAACACCTATTTTAGACTAGTTTCACGACTAGCCACAAGCCCTATATTCCATTGAGTGTAACTCCAAAAATACAATGACCCACAAGCTGAATATTTTACCACATATACTTGGATATGTTTCCGCAATTTCATAGTAATTTCACGGTCTAAATAATTCTAGAAAAAAAGTTATTGCGAAATGGTGAGATGCCCTATAAATAACATATCTTAGAAAACATCATCAAAAGAATTTATCCTCCCTTGAATTCCGACCTTCTTTTCTTCAACTTCCCTTTGAAATTAGGCTTATATATCCTTTGGTTACCTCAGACACCTATAGATATTCAATATGCTTAAGTGTTATCTAAAATGAGAGAGCCTTGCCTCTTATTTACACTCTCCAAGTAGCTTCCTTAAAAACATCTTCTAGGTCACTTTGCCCACTTTCCTTATTTTAGGGTTAACCCACTTCTAATTTCTCCATTAAATTTATTATTTAAATAATTTATTTTCTATTCACTTTGAATTATAGTACACTCATCATTTCACTTTATTATTTACCTTCTAAAATCTATTAAACCACTTTGACTACTTTGACCTTTTGGGGCTTCTAGATGACATATGAGGGTCCTCCAACTTCGTAAGGCCATAACTCTCAAACCATGAGGAGTTATGTGACGTTCCACATGCCACCATAAATGGAATGACATGTAATATCCATATAGAATAGTATTACCTACATATATATCAAAACTCATACCATTATCCATCAAACAAATTTGGGTCCATTACCCAAACCTGGGTTCTCCAACTTCTCATGGCCACAACTCTCTAACCATGAGGAGTTATGTGACATTCCACATACCACCAGAGATGGAATGAAAATAAATATACATATAGGATAGTTTCACTAACAAATTCACTGACCGTCATCTCATTATTCCACAAATAAACATGGGTTCTCTAACCATACTTCTAGGATAACTCAATCTGCAAAGTGTCTTCCTGTGAGGGCTTTCACCATACGAGGACCAGTTTGGAGTTCATCCATTTGTACTTATTATCAACCATGACAAGAAAATAATGAGTCATCTTTACGTCAAACAAACTTGGGTTCATTACCCAAACCTTTGTGTTATCGGGCTTTCTTCAAGGGTTGACATCAATGACAACCAACCTTAATCAACAAATTCCCCATAGGGTTATTCAATTTTAGCTTCAAAATTTACCAAGATAGTCTCTAAATAAAATATATGTAATTAAAATATATTTATAGATGAATTTCACCACTAGAAATAAATAATAAACTTGTAACAATCTTCTAGTAAATGTAAAATATGTGAGGTCTACTTGTAAATGTTCTTTTAAAGAATAAAACCTAGCTTTAGGGTTTCTATAAATCTGGTTTTTATTCTTTTATACAATTTCTAGATTTGTAGAAGCCTAAAAATAAACCCAAAATAAGATAAATTATCCTAAAAAGCATAATGTTATTGGGATGATTTGCCTCTTTAGGATTTAAATATGGGAAATTAAGCACAAACCCTAAGTAATCTAGTCTAGGAATTGAAATAAACAATAAATTTTATGCTATACTAGGAAAGAAATCTAACTATGTTTGACATGTGATTTTCTACATTTCCTTTGTCTCCATAGAACAATACTAACAAATAACCTTTCTCATGTGTCTGAGACACCCATTTAGGGAGATTTTGGTTGCATTGTATTAAACTGACTTGTCATGCCAAAGGCTTCAATAAGCAACTCATTTTAGCCATGGTCACATTGGGTGCTTGATTCTTTCGAAAGACCACTTTGTTAACATGAAACACGGGCTATATTTTATGGACCCTTACTCTAGGGAATCATTTGACTGGTAGGATCTTGGTAGCTTTCAAGACGCTTATCTCTGCAAGGATCCTACAAGAGTTCTTCAATAAGGGGGGAATCTTTTTTTGTTTTTTTGGCATACAATACACTATGTTGGATATCTCCATGGAAAATGACCACAACCTTTCTCTCATATATTATTTCCATAATTACACCCAAAACCCATTTTACAAGTGCCCATTTCCATTGAAAAAAACTAACCCACCATGCCTTTGACCAACTTTAGCTAGCAAGTGATTTTCACCATGCCCACCTGAAGCATGTGGTTCCTTACAAAGACCACTTAATCACTATGAGATACACACATTACAACTTATGGATCCAAATTGTTCCATAATGTTTTATCAATATGTCCTTTGTATTTTTCAAGGACTTTGTCCTCAAAAGGATCCTAAAATTGAACTTCAAAGGGGAAACAACATATCTTCATTTGACGTAGTTGTTGCTTCATTTATTTATGTCCATAGAAAAACATTGACAAAAAACTTCTCATGCCATGCATGGTAGTTGTTTGTCTTGGAAGAGGCCAATTACTTGGTGAAACTTTGACTTATCATGACAATGTCTCTAATTACTAGGTCATTTTTTCCATGCTATGCTTGAGGACATGGTTCTAAATGGAGGCCATTTATTGTTGTGAGCTACACATGCAACGACTTATGGATACTAATTTTAACATACCAATTGATTGGTAGGCCCTCAAGAGCTTCCTAATTCTATCCCTATAAATCCCCTATAAGTGACCTTCAACAAACGAAAAAATGAGTGCCTTTGATTGACATGTTGTCTACTCCATTGTCTTCCTTTCCCTTAAAAAATAGTAATGACTAAATTTCCCATGAATATTATGGCCATATATATGAGTCAAATTCCCATTTTGAAACATGCCACTTGCATCATAGAACATTGGCTAGTCATGCCAAATGCTCCAATGAATAGGTCATTTTTGTTATGCTTTCCCTAGGTACATGGAACATTGTTAAGGCTACTTGGTCATGACGAGACACATGAATTGAAACAAGGAGGATTAGAGGCCCAACTTCAAATATTGAGCGCAACAAGAATGATCCTTGTGGCCTAAGCCATGAATTTGGGATGAAGAGCTAAGGATTTAGTCCCTAATACATGATTCATGGGGCTTAGAGGCCGTTCTTGTGGATTTGAACGATGTTACATGTTTTAAAAGTGAAATGTATGCCTTATAGGAGGATTAAAAATCAAATTTCAAGGATTATGCACAATATAAATGGTTCTTATAGTTAAATCCATGGCTTGGGGTTGAAAACATAGGATTAAGTCCCCAATCCGTGATTTTGGGGCTCATAAGACATATATGAATCCCTAGACCATAATATAGGCCCTAGAGGTGAAATATTTTCCCTACAAAGGGAAAATGAATCCAAATTCAAGGTTAGGATGCAACATGGATGGTTCTTGTGGTCCAAGACATGGTTTGGGCCAAAAAATAGTGATTTATCTTATTATTAATTTTTTTGGGGACAAGAAGCCATATACAAGGCCCTAAACTATAAGACATGCTTTGTAGATAGAACGTTTTTCCCGAGGGTGAAATATAATCCATATTTGGAGGATTAGGTGTAAAAATGATCTTTAGGGCCTAATAGGGATCCATATGTCCTAATTAAGGACATTTGTGGCCTAATTTTGGATCTAGAACACATGATTAGGTATATATAGAGCCTAATTAGGGAATTAAAGGGCCTTGTTTCTTTTCCTCCTAGTTTTCTTTAGGATTCATTCTTCTTCTACTTCATCATCCTCTTATTGTTGGTATGCCTTTTTCCAATTCAACATGTCAAATATCTAATGTTAATTGCACAAATCAATGAAGACTACAATGTGTAGATGTTAGCTACACATCGTAAAAGAGTCAACTAATCATCAACAGTTTAGAAAACAATAACACTTTTACTCTTTCTTTGGACTATGTCGTCGAATAGTAATTAAATAAAAAAAACACTTATACTTATACTTATTTATGCAACCATACAAAATTTCTTGGTGTTTGCTAAATAATAATCATAAATAAGTACGATAAATAAGAAAAATGTGTGATATAGCTTCTCATGTCCTACAATTTCTATCAAATTTTTTGAAACCATTCAGTCCTTTTATGATTTTTGGACTCTACATGATAGAAAGGGAGGTCAAAGTGGCATCAACCATGCATTGATTAGTTTCAATTGATACATTTCTTTTATTACCATTCTTCCCCACTTGAGAAGCGACATCCTAGGAGAATCACAACCCCATAACCATTACTTATGGCTTAAGCTACTACAACTTTAACACTCAACGTGAATCAATCCTATATATGTATCCATTATTCATATCAACATTGAATTTCCATTCTGAATTTATGTCATCATCACTAGGTTGTCAATCTCATTAATCCTCTAAGAACTTTCTATTATGAGAAAAGACTAAATTACCCAAAACCCCAATGCCCATAGTATATATGAATCCAATTATAAAATATTGTGCATATCAATATCCAATACCATGACCCCTTAACAATTTGATCCCTTATTTACAACTCCTTATAAATATTAATATTGAGTTAATACCTTAATTTATTTTAATATCTTTTATTCAAAAATCAATATAAGGACATTAAAAACTCAAATGGAAGCCCCGAATTCTCTGGCGAGAGCAATACTGGCATACCCAACAAAAAATATAAATATAAATCATCACTACAAAGAATTTGTAGCCCCTGCACTCTTTAGGTTCAAAATAAAGGACTAATTCTAGATAGTATATTTTTTAATTTTTTTTTAATGAAAGGCTAATTCTTTCAATCCAACAAATTTTGTCATCATGTAACACAATGCTTCACTTCAAAACTCATTGAAATTTGGCACACTTTAAAAAGAAAAGGCCTTCTTTTAATATAA
>ML805183.1:79409-90988 GCA_009831015.1 Picea engelmannii | reverse complement strand
TGAAATGTCCTCTCTATGGTGCTTCCTCGTGTAAATCTAAGACATATAAGATAAGCATTCAAAAACATTCATTTTGGAGTATAAATTAATCCGAGTCTCTGGCGAAGATACTCAAAGGATTTCCATGGAAACAATTTTGTAAAGATGTCTGTCACTTGTTATTTTATGCCCACATACTCAACTTTGATGTTCTTCTCTGCAACTTGTTCCCGTAGAAAGTGATACTTGATTGGAATGTGCTTTGTCTTGGAGTGCATCACCGGGTTATTTGAGATATTAATGGTGCTTGTATTACCACAATAGATTGGAATGGGCTCATCATTCTAAACCTGTATATTTTTCAAAGTTTGTTTCATCCATAGAACCTATGTACAACACGTTGCTGCTACAATATACTCTGCTTCAGCTGTAGATAAGGATATTGATGATTGTTTCTTTCTTAGCCATGATACTAAACACTCACCCAAGTAGAAAGTTGCTCCACTGGTGCTTCGTCGGTCATCAATGCAACTTGCCCAATATGCATCTGTGTAGGCAATAAGTGATAGACCCTTTCCTTTTGGATACCATAATCCAAACTCTTCTATTCCTTTGAGATATCTGAAAATCCTCTTCACTACTAATACTTGTGATTCCTTTGGTGCTGCTTGAAATCGTGCCACCTGTCCAACTGCATGCATTACATGTGGTCTGGATTTTTTCACATATAGTAAGCTACCAATCATTGACCTGTATTTCCTCTAGTCTATAGACTTTGAATCATCATCTTTTATCAACTTGCAACTGGTTTGCATAGGAGTGATAATTGGTTATCAATATTCCATTCCGAACCTCTTTAGCATTTCTCTGATATATTTAGTTTGAGAAATAAAAATTCCTTGGTTGCTTTGATGTATCTGAAGACCCAGAAAGAATGATAGTTCTCCAAGTAATGTCATTTCAAATTCATTCTACATATCCTTTGCAAATTTCTGGCTTAACCTGCCATCATTACTTCCAAAAATAATATCATCAACATAAAATTCAATTAATAAAATACTATACTGAGTTACCTTGATGTAGAGGTTGTCGTCCACACTTCCTTTTCTGAACCTTGCATGCTATAGATATTTATCTAATCTAGAGTACCATTCTCTAGGAGCCTGTTTTATACCATACAAGGCCTTCTTCAATTTACACACATAATCTACGTTCTATGACAACTGAAATCATTCTGGTTGTTCGATGTAGACTTCTTCTTCAAGTACCTCATTCAGAAAAGATGATTTCACATCCATTTGATACACTTTAATATTATTGGAGCATGCATAAGCTAAAAGAAATCAGATTTCTTCCATTTTGGAAAACTGGGGAAAATGTCTCTTCAAAGTCTATTCCTTCAACTTGTGCATATCCTTTACATACTAATCTGGCTTTGTTCCTTGTAACCTTTCCATCTTCATTCAATTTATTTCTAAATACCCACTTTGTGCCAATCACATTCTTATTCTTTGGTCTTGGAACCAATTCCCAAGTGTCATTCTTCTCTATTTGAACCAATTCTTCATCCATGGCCTTATTCCAGAATTCATCCTTGCTAACCTCTTTAAAATTGTTTGGTTCAATCGTAGATGAGAGTTCTAGGTGCATTTGTTATGGAGAAAATATTCTTCTTATAGTCTCAACTCCTGCATCTTTGTGTTACAGAGAAATCCCCCTGTGGACAAGTGAATTCTCTCGAGGTCTCTAGACTCCTAAGACCAAGAAAAAAAAGTGATTAACGTGGACACTGACATCCTTTTAGATCTAGATAAGCTAATGTATGAAGAGGAAGGAGAAAATAAGTACCTTTTTAACAATGTTTATCCCTACACAGTCTGAGTTGAGCTTTAATCCTGAACTCCTCAATAAGCCCTGTAGACAAACAAAGATACGACCAACTTCCTACTCTACTGGGATTAACTCAAAAACAGATCTATCTACTAGAGACAAGTTCATGTGATATTGAACACAAACTTGAAAGAAACAGGCCAAGCATGTTATATTTATGAAAACAACAATGAAGAATACTTACAACCATAGATGTGAGTGCAACAGCTTCATCAAGCTCTCCTTGTCCAAACCCTCGCTTAAACAATCCACACATGGAATGTTGATGTTCCAAATGACATCTTCCTCATGAGATCATAAGTTATATGCTTCACAATACTTTCCATCCCCTGTCAATACCACTTATGAGATCATAAGTTTGGTATCTCAAATCTATATCTCCTCCATGTACCTTTTACCATGAGAAGGCCTCCTTTTATAATCTCGGAGAGACTCAACCACTTGAGAGGTATTTGGGATAAGTTGAGGATTCTTCTCCTTTTGTTGAGAATCTTCCCTAATATCATTCCTTGAAATCATATCCGAATCCAACCAACCTCAGAGTTTGAGGGGATTCTTCCCTGTTTTTTCTCAACAAACCAAAAATTCGCTTAGAAAAGGAAGCGCTCCCCCAAAAGGGGCACCAGAGAATTATAACGCTTCCCCAAAGAGGGATAGAGAGCGTCGGTTCTCCCTGACAGTGTATGGGGGAGTGCTCCTCTCCAAAATCCATTTTTGAGTGGTTCTTTCAATGGAAAAAGTCTTGTACTCCCTGTCAACTGATTTCTCTTCTTCAAAACTAGTATTTGAGGTGTCTTAAGTGTCTTTATGATGTCGTTAGAGGTACAACATAGGCAATATGGCAGTATGATGTTTGTGACACTTGCAACACTTATGGTCAAGACATGACACTTGTGGACAAGATGCGACACTTACAACACTTGTAATGATGACACTTGCAACACTATCGAAGTGAGTAATTTTTAGGTGTAATAGATTGCCCCCCAAAGTACGAAGTTAGAAGACGATGATGACTGAAGTACTTTGTATACTTTTTCGAGAAAGGGTATGGATGCAGAGAAGCTGGAAAAAGATGCATACAACCATCAAACAAATATTATGACATGTTTCAAACCCAAGGCAGGCATACCTATGCTTCGGTGATAAAGACTTTTTAGGTATGGTCGTCATAAAATACACTGCGGATCCATAATTATATTGATAAAAAAGGTATAGCCACCAATGATACAATGTGGATCTATACTCTCATGACATGAACTAATCGTAGCCACGAAGAATACACAGTGGATCTACAAGATGACAAGACATAGCCACAACCAATACAAAGTGGATCTATGTAATAGTATATGTGTCATAGTTCAAAGAAACTTCGTCACAACCTGGGAAAAGTATATATCAGAGTGATTACTCAACCCAAGGTCTTCTTACCAATATTGATGTAGTACGAATCTAACCATGTGAATAGATGTCTTGACGTTGAACATGGAAGAAACCACTGGATTACCGATCAATGATGTAAACTGTTAACAAGCGCTAGGGAGATCACCATTGATGTCAATGATTCCCAAGGTACTCTAGTACATTCTAATGAATTTGAATAGATGTGTTGAAGTTGAATATCCATGGAATCATCCGATTAGAGGTCAATGATGTTAACGCATTTTCAGACACAAGGAGGCCTGCCATTAAGGCATGCAGGTCCCAAGGTACTAATTGGTTTCTAGGTCTAATCCCTGGATAATGTGTTTAGGTTGATAGGGATAGACTTGTCACAGGAGGGCCTTGATGTATCCCCCACCAATGGCACAAAACTGACACATATATGTAATTGGTGGATCAAAAGAATATGGACTGACACAGGTATCGAAACATGGATTTTTGATGGTTGACTCTCGAGGCAGATACTTCCCTTGAACACTGGGGCACAACAACATAAACATGACATGGACCAAAACATGATAATACAGTGTATACGATGACTTTTTTCGAGTGACCCAAAGGAGTAAAAGAAACTTGAAGGATTGGCTCAGTGCAGAGGTTCAGCAGTTTAAAACGCGTGCAAAGACAAAGTGTTGTGTTCAAGGGTGACTCTAAGAGTGACTGGTAATGTTCTCAAAAACTACTTGGCTTGCTTCCTTCAGTTGTTCCCCCATCCAGATAGATGAGTACCTCTTTTTTATTTAACAAGCTCGAGGAGGGTAACACATGCTCGATACGACTCACCTTCGGTAAGTCCCTCTTCCTTTTGAACGAACTAGAAGAAGTAAGGGTTTGGTCCCGTATGGTCCCTTCAATGCATGATTGTTCTAACGAGTCCATAGAAGGTAAAATCGGTATTTTTTCATTTTTAGAGAGTCTGAAAAATGACTTAAAGAAGACTCCAATGTTGTCCTTTTTCATAATGTTAGTCTTGTGAGGCTAAAAAAGAGATACATTATCACTCGAAAGATGCCCTTCCAAACCTTTTAATGAGTGGGAAGGGAAGAAAGATCACTCGACAATCTTTTCATGTTTAGAGATTCTTAAAAGAGCTCAAAGATGACTCCAAGGGGGTTCCTTTTTCGTATATCCATGTGAGTTCGAAAAAGTGATAAAATTCTACTTAGTTACATTCTCATGTTTTTTCGAGCATGAGAAAGAACAAAGACTAAGCTCGATATGCCCCCAGCTTGAAAGCTAGTGGCTTAACTCCAGAATAATTTTCAAAGATTGGAGGCATGCCCTCCAAGCTTCAATTCATTCACCAATTTTGAGGTTGTCATCAATTTCTCTACTAGATTAGAAAAGGAGAACGGTGGATGAAAAGAAGGTTCAAGAGAGGTGATTGTTTCATTTTTTAATGAGCTTGACATAGGAAAATAACTATTCTTAGGGTTCTGGGTTTGATCCCCAGATTGATGTTTCATTTTTTAACAAGCTTGCTACAGAGAGAAACTATGCTCATGACCTCGAGGTGTAACCTATAGATCATTGTTCCATTTTTTAACGAGCTTCACACAAAAATGAGAACTATGCTTGTAGTCTCTTCTTGATCATGGCTTCCAAGACGATAATGGTATGGAAGGAAACCATGTCAAGGGACAAAACTCGGTCATGGATTCCAAGAGATCTTCACTGGATGGAAGAACAATGCTCTTGAAGGAACACATGTCGAGGGCCACGATGGGGGTAAGGAGATCAAGCTCCAATAATCCTACCAAAGAGATCACCATGTCAACTAGTGGATCTAAGTCATTGGAAGTTGAAGTCATGGGAGACAACGCCACATAATTAACATGTGGCGGCGGTGATACTGTCTACATATAAGAACCATTTAGGGAGGTAATCCAATCAGGACTGATGAATGAAAGTTGATCAATAGTCACAATTCTTCCATCGTGAGGGAAAGATATCACACGAAAAAGAGTGGACACAATAGCTTTCATGACATAGACATAATCCTGCCAAAGGAGTAAAGTGAAATCCAAGGGGTCTAGGAATACCATGAAATCAATAAAGGTAGTTTTCCCTCCCAAAGTTACGGGAAACTGAGGAAGAATTCCTAAAGGTTGACTGGTTCTTCTATTAAAATCCAATAGATTCTGTGTAACCGACGCAAGATGAGGACAACCCAAAGCGTGCCAAGCAACAAAGGATAAAATACTAACAGATGCACCTTCATCTATCAACGTTTGAGGAACGTCCCGACCACAAACCTGTAATGTAATCTAGAAAGGAATGTGAGAGGGAAGACGAGGTCTAGTTAGCGCACCCCAATCAAAAAGGATGGCCTCATTGCTTGGAGGGTGTTTCGTAGGAGAAAGAGGAATGCCCCCCGTCACGGTAGATTTTTTATTAACAAGAAAAACGTGGGCAGTATCGGGTTTACTCTCTAGTGGGAGAGTAGGATCGACCGATGATGGTATCAGATCGACCAGTTCGGTTTCATTCTCCAAGGGGAGAATGGGGTCGATAGGTGGAAAAGAATCGACCACTTGGGTTGCATTCTCTAATGAGAGAGTGGGATCGACCGAAGATGGGATCAAATCAATCACTTTGGCAACCGGTTCAACTAAAGATGTGACCATATTGATGACATGATCATCCGAATTGACCGATGAAGAGACCATAGCAACTGCTTTGGCACTCGTCAAAGGAGTGGGATTGAACATGTTGGCACTCTTCAGATGAAGGGTGGGATTGATCGATGACGAGATTGGATCATTCACTTTGGTTTCACTTTCTAGATGAAAATTGGGGTTGATCGATGAAGGGATTGGATCAGTCACTTTGGTTTCACTTTCTAGATGAAAAGTGGGGTTGATCAATGACGAAATTGGATCAACTACTTTGGGTAGTGGTTCAACCAAGGATGAAACTAGATTGACCACCTGATCAACCGAACTGACCAGAGATGGAACCGGATTGACCAATCCATCAACTAATGATGGGTTGGGGGAAATATTACGATAACCTTTTGGAAGTTGAATCTTTTCCAAAAGAGAAGAAGCCTCGTCCATATGAGGACAAAGGTGAGAATAATGATCACCTTCACATAACATACAAGGAAACTTGACAATTTCCTTCTTCTTACCAACCTTAATGTCACTAGTGGACGGGGTGTCATTAACATGTCTAGCATGGGTTGATGACGCAGAAGACCACATTTCTAAGACCTTGGGAATACCAGGGCAATCCCTCAGAAAGTGGTCACCCTTACAAAGACTGCAAGGGAATTTGGGTTTTGGATTCTTCGTTTTAATCTTGATGACCTCATCAACACTCCCAGTACTATTAATAGTAGTTGGTTGCTTGGATCCAACATCTGATGTAGTTGGAGGCTTGGTCCCTTCTTGGTTCTTCTTCTGCTCTTTCTGTTTCTTCTTCTTCTTATCAACCTGGCTACTTGCTTTAGAGATTTCACTAGGCAAAGAAGGATAAATGGAAGGAGACTTGATGGGTGAAGAAGCAGAAAGGTTGACATGAGGTTGATGTGTGGGTGGTGTGCTTACATCTGAATCACCTACATTCGAGATCACCGAAGTGGAAAATAACCATATCAGTAATCCAATCATGAGACCTGGAAGGCTCAAAGTAGCAATGTAAGGAGGACCAACATTTCCATAAGAAGCAAAAACAAAGGGTTCCCCTGGAAAAGGGGTTCCTTCATTGGTCATTCCAGGAACTGACACCATAAAAATAATGATCCAACCTAGATTTTGCTAGGGAGAACAAACAACACACGCTAAAAATCTAGTAAGCAAGCAAGCAAACAAAACGTTCTCACAATGAACACACTAGTTGGTGATGAAATCCAATGTCGCAGGAACAAAGTAAGAAGGGGTTGAGATAGAGCGGGTGGAAAAGTTATGTTGACAATATGCTTAATGGACTTACACCCTGGTGCAAGCTCCCACACATAAACACGGGTATACCCTCCAAGGAGCCTGAGTGAGTTTGGCCAATGTCGATTCCAGGTACCATGAAAACTTTCCCCTCCAAAGTCACCTTGTGTAAAGACCCTAAAGAGATAGGCCACTAAGGTTACCAACTACAACAATGATGCCTAGGGAAATAGTCGACAGTCTGATCCATGCGCAAGGGCAGGGTATCTAGCCCGAAATCAACTTGAAAGGCTTCCACTCATTATTGTGGGTATAAATTTCAAGCGACTCCCATAATACGTGCAATCTCTACACCAAGACCAACAAAGCAGGGTGAGTAACTCTGCCAGTTTTAATGAGACCTCAGGTTTGACCCTTGTGTAAGAAGGGCTTCCCAGGAAAAAATGTAGCAATTGGATTTCACTGCTCCCTAACACAAGATCCTATGTTTTTTTGAATCTTTGGAAAGTTATCTTTCACACTTATTCCAAAGCTCTACAACTAATCTAATGTAGGTTTTCTACCAGAAAATATAAAAATGTCTAATCAATTTTTAGTTTAGCGCTTGATTTTTAAGGCTGTTGTTACTCAAAAGGAAAATGGCATGGAAAATATGTTGTTTTGATCGACTCGAAATTTATGCAAAGAGATGAAGATGCAATATTTTCATTATGATGAAAGCTATGCTATGAGAAGGAGAAAACATTCATCATTTCAGATGCACAATGTCCCCAAAATGCCCGAAAACATGCAATTCCGCTACTTCAAATGCAAGCTAGTTTCACTACCTAAAAGAAAGAATGAATCTATGTTATTTGTTTGATTATTATGTATACAAAAAGTTAACACAAAACCTTCAATGCTCCATTACTTTCAATTAGGAGAAAGAGTCCTATGCAGATGCAAAATACATGAAGGAAAAGGATACAAACAAAGCACGCACTCAAGGTAGTGAGAACTGAAAGAAAACAAGAAGAAGCTTGGTCTAACAAGAAATCAATCAAGGATCCTAAAACCAACAAGTATCCAAGGAGTACAATAAAATGCAGAGAAGAATCCAAAAAGAGACAGGGAGAAAGAGAAAATACCCAAATTGTCCCGACAAAACAAGCAGCTAGAAAGAGCAATTTTCACATTTATGAAAAGGGTTTCAAGCTCCAATAAAGACAAGAGGGAGTGATAAGAATCAAAATCCAATCCAAATAACTTCAAAAACCATTCACAAATACTGGGTAAAGACTTCCACAAAACAGGCTGCAAAAAACTAATGAGAAAAAGGCAAAAAAACCCCAAGAAGGAGACTAGCGCTCTACCAAAAGGGTACACAGAGAATTATAATGATACCTGAAGCACTACAGGGTGTGATGATGATAGACCAGTTCTCTGATATGGCCTACAGGGGGGCGTTGGTCCTCCTAGAAGCTCAGAAAAAGAGCCAAAAAATTGCAAAATATTCACCCAGAATGCATAAACATTGGTGAAAATGTAAGTGAAGATGGGAGAAGGCTAATGGATCATAAAAAAATAGAAAACGTGATCTGAAAGGTGGTAAAAAGGCAGGGAAAAACCAAGTAAATACAATAATATTCCTTCCCCAGTGGAGTCGCCAATTTCTGTTACAGAGAAATCCCCCTGTGGACAAGTGGATTCTCTCGAGGTCTCTAGACTAATAAGACCAAGAAGTGCTTAACATGGACACTGACATCCTTTTAGATATGTTATCACTCCAAGAAACTCTCCTAGGATGTAAGTCAGAGATGCCTGGTAACTTAATCTTTTTGGAAACTATTTTCTCAATGATAGGTGTGGGTTTGGATCAAGATGAATATCTTAACCTCTGGATTGTATTCTCAAGACAGTCTTAACTATATTCATGCAACACAAGGCCTTCAAGAGCTATTGTCAGATAGGGTTGTATAACAAATGGATAAGGAAACTAATTAGTTAACCAAAACATACATAAACCATATATATGATGGGTCAATAAACTAGCCTAAGATGCTTATGATTCTTGCTTAACAATCAAAAGTAAGATGACAGTTACCATAGGATCATTAAACAGAGACAAAAGAATGAATTCCACTCATATGCATAGACAAAGATGAAAGAAGGTTTGACAGTAACAAATGAAAGAAGCTTGCAGGATGATATATTAAAGAAAGTGTCTTTCATACAAAACAATAGAATATAGAACTCAAAATCGAACCTTGTGTTCATCTTCAGTTTTCATCTTTATAGCCTTTACAACAGAGTATCTAGATCCTGAATTAATGGATCAGATATGTCTAAAATAGAAAGTCAAAACTAACTTGCAAAAGATAAGGAATGATCCTAAAAATGAGGTCAATCCAACATTTCATGGTCTTCATATCTTATAGAGTCCTTGTGCAATGAAGAATAGCCTTCCAAGGCTGATTGATGACTCTTCCGAGAAATAAAATTCGAATTTGTTGAGATGTGCAAAAAATCTCAATTTGTTGCCACCAAAATAGGTGCCAAAACCAACTTGCATACCTTTTCTAATCCTTATGAATCAAAAATGGATCTTGAAACTGAATATATAATTCATCATATATCCATCATGAGTGTTTTCAAATGATTTGGATCGAAAAAACCTTGATCTGTGCAAAATTTAGCTTCCTCTGTCCAGTTACAGGTTTCAGTGGTTAACATAGAGGACTTCTGGGTGTGTTATCTAACGAAAGCTATGCTTTCGGTGGTTAATGAATAGTCGTCCTATTCACCTAAACCACCAAAAACTTAGCTTTGTCAAACCTTCAAAGTTTGCAAAAATGATTACCTTGATGCTTTGCTGAGTGTACAAGGTCTTTTGGATGATGCAGCTCTTCCTCGTGCAGATCTACGAACTTCAACTTGCTGTGTGGAAGACTGTGGTATATCTACCATTGCTGTAGCTAACTCGGCTAGAGTTTCCAAACCTGTTTTCTCCTGTGTTGGAGGTTGAGAATCTTTTAATTTCAGCCTCAGAAGTCTAAGCTACCTGTACAGCTTCATGTTCTCCCTTATCAACACCCTGTTCCTGTCCTTGATTTTATCATGCTTTTCCTTGAGACTTTGGTTCATGTTGAAAACTTATGAATTTCTTTCAGTCAAGGCTTTATTTTCATTTTTAATAACTCTTTCTAAGACTTCCATCTCATAGATTTGTTTCAGGAGTTTATTTATTTTCTGAGCCTTAGATGCTTTAGGCTTGCTTGAAGAGGCTTTTGCTAATGGTTGAATGTGTTCATCTAAAGGAGTTGGTGAGGGAAAGTTGGGATAATCTTCTACAACTTGCTCAGCCTGTTCATCACCTTTTGTCTCTGCTAACTCCTGCTCTGGCTTTGAGTCACTGTATGGTAAGTTTAAAGGGTTACCTCCTTCAGCAAGGTCCTTGGTCTGCTCACCCTCAAACTGTAACTTTCTTTTGGTTCTTTTTCTTTTAGCAGAAGATGATTCTGTCGGCTCTCTTGGTGGTGAGATAGCCTTCCTCTTTCTTAGGATTCTCTTAGAGGTGAGAGACTTCTTAGCAATGGAATTCTTCCCATTTTCATCCTGTTGAAAATTGGTTTAGAACTCATTCCAAAATGGGAAGTAGTTCCAGTCTACTTGTTTCTTCTTCAATGACTCTTTAATAATAAGTGTAATCAAACCCTGGTGTGACAATCTGCTAGCCACCTTGGTAGACTTTGCCTTGACTTGTCTGGCCATTTTGGTGAGAGCTTTGTGTAGGTAGAAGGGCGAATTGATGGGAGACCTGCCTGTAAAATGATTCAATAACTTGAAGTGATAAAACATGACTCTGTTGTATCTACCTTCACAGGTGATATAGACAAACATTGCCTTTAGGAGAGATTGCCACTTAAGTTCCAGATAAGACATTGGTATGTCCTTTTTCCATATAAGATCCTTGTGCAAAGGCTATAGGTAGGATCTAAATTCAATGTTTGAAGGCAAAGTTGATTTGAACCAGCAATCCCCTGTTCTAGGGAGACCAGTGAACTCAGCTATGGCTGCCTCATCGACCACAAACTCCTATTTTCCCACTATTGCTTCTCTTCCATCATACGAGATAACAAAGGATTCAGACAACTGTTGGTGGAACTCCACCAGTTTTTCACAGTATGCATAGACTCCTGCTTGCTTGAATAACTCGACCACCTCAGGGTGAGCCTCAAGGTACCAAACTCCATCCAATTCATCCCTTAGAACTGGCCCTGCTTTCGACATTTAGTAATTGTTGACCTGTACCTGTGACTTAGGAAAATCTTCGTGCCAGGGGGACAAAGACTCTATGCTTTAGGGTGACAGGGAGTATGACTTAGAGTAAAAAAAATGAGACAGGGT
>ML805183.1:54512-79359 GCA_009831015.1 Picea engelmannii | reverse complement strand
CTGGCCCTGCTTTCGACATTTAGTAATTGTTGACCTGTACCTGTGACTTAGGAAAATCTTCGTGCCAGGGGGACAAAGACTCTATGCTTTAGGGTGACAGGGAGTATGACTTAGAGTAAAAAAAATGAGACAGGGTGACTTAGATTTTTTATTGCATAGCTCAATCACTAACCGAATCTAAATAACAGACTGACTAAATAGAAGTCGAAAATTTTGAGTTTCGGTGAGATGTACAATTAAATTGAACCAATATGGGACTCGAACTACCTAATGACTCGACTTGTCTTGATTGGTATGAAAATTGGCTTGATAACAATCTACTGAACTCGAACTCCACTCGACAATCACCACAAAAAACAGGATTATGGTCTCTGAATATGCGTTTGCTTGATGAAATCACGGGCTCAAGACTGTCACAATGACTCTCGGATTCGAATTGATAATTAATGGAATCAAAACAAAGATTAATCGGGGTCATAATGGATCCGTGTCCTTGTGACTGTAGATAGTGAGGGGCTATGCAACTAATCATTTCTGTTAGTCGGGAATCAGACATGAGTTTTTGTTTCTCTGCTGAGCCTTAATTCTGAAATGACAAATGTAGTTAAAAAAGGACAACAGGGTATCAATCTTCAGATAGATGCAATAGTATGGTGCATACCTTACCACCTCCATGGACTTTCGATGGTTATGTATTCATGATTATGCCAATTGATAGCTAGCTCATGCGAAAGCACGGGATTTTCATTTTTCTCGTGGAAATCTTTTCGTTGGTTAACTGGGTTTTTGCTTTTCCCCTTAACTACCGAGAATGAAGGTTTTCAGTGGTTAATGAGCACTTTTTCAGGCTCACATAAACCACCGAAACCTGAGATTCTTTCTTTTTCTTGACAAAACCAAATCAAAAGTTCTTTCCAAGTTTATTTACAGAAAATAGACTCTCTAACATACCTAAAGAAATTTTCAAATAAATTTTTGGACCACAGTCTATCACCTAAAAATCAAAATCCCCATCAATTTATTTGAGGAGATAACATTGGCTCCTATTGGGGATGAACACCTCCCTGTGAGGTTTCAAGAACCACAAAACCAATGCATTTCCTGAAAAAAGAAAACTTAAAACTATCTGCTGGTGTTTCCATTCAGCATGGAGTTAAAAAATAAAGACTGAAAATAAAATTACAATGACAAGGCTTCATAGCCTTAGATAGAGTTTTAGAAATCGCCCATTGACTGGGCCACCGAACATTTCTTCACCTCCCAGACTTTGTAGAATGAATGTGATGTTGTTCTATACTTGAGTTATCATGAAAGGGTCGGTCCACAAAGAAGCGAACTTGTTATGTTTGCCTTTATCCTGTCTGAGGGCGTTCCATTTCAAAACCCAATCACCAACCTGAAAATTATCTACCTTTTCCTTCTTGTCAAAGGTATCCTTGATCCTCTTTTGATGAGCCTCTGATTTGTCTACCAACTGTTTGTGGACCTTCTGCAGTTCTACCAAATCGAGCATTCTTCTTACCATATCATTTGACTCAGTTTTCTCTTCTTGAAAGAATCTAGCCACTGGTAAAATTAACTGAACAGGAAAAATGGAATTAGTCCCATAGACCAATTTGAATGGAGAGGTTCCTATGGATTTTTTGATAGTTACTTTGTCTTCCCACAGAGCAAATTTTAGTTTAGAATCCCAATTCTTTTTGTTCTCCTCTAACAACTTTATGATGATTCTAATTAATCTCTTATTGGATGATTCGTCCAGGCCATTACCTTGAGGGTAGTAGGGGGTTGAATGTACCAACTGGATGCCCATTGATTTACACATTTCGACCAGTGCATCGGCTTTGAAATTTGTTGCATTATCTATTACCATCCTTTTGGGGCAGCTGAATCTGCTCAAGATATTTTCATAAATAAATTTCATGACAACCTGGTGAGTGGCATTCCTAGTGGGAACTACCTCTATCCATTTTGTAAAATAATCTGTGGCTACTAAGATCCACTTATTTTGACCACTATATGAAGGATTTATCTCACCTATAAAATCTAAACCCCACTACGAAAAAGATCCATTCACTACTATAGGTCTCAGGGGCAGAGATTTTAGCTTCTGTTTTCCTGTGAATCTTTGACATTTATCACAAGCTTTGATGAAGCCACACACATCTGAGAAAAGAAAAGGCCAATAGTACCTAACCCTTAGAATTTTATGAACTGCGGTCTTCCAGTAATGATGACCTCCACAAACACTTGAATGAAACTGATGTATAACTTCCACTGACTCTTCTTTGTCTAAACATCTGAGTAGTAAACCAACAGGGTCTTTCCAATATAATAGATTATTTTAAATGCAAAATTTGATGACTCTGAGCTTAAGGGCTCGGGCTTGAGTCACACTGAGTTCAGGAGGAACCTCTAGATTTTGTAAAAAATGTATAATACCTGAGTACCATTCACAAGAAGACAAACGCTCTGCCACCTGTTGATTGTTATGTTGTCCTTCTGCAACCACCTCCGTCTGCAAATTCGTTGAATTTTCCCCTATGAAATTTATGTCCAGCAACTCATGGTTTTCCTCCATTAAAATATTAGCAAGGCCCTGGCCTTTTACCAATTTGGTGGGCTTCACTTCAATGTTGAAATCGATCAACTTTGCAATCCATTTAGCTCTCTTTCCATCAATATCAGGCTGAGTCAAAACATTTTTCACAGAGGGTGAAGGAACATATGCAATGAATTTTGAGTGGAGGATATAAATTATGAAAGCTTTTAAAGATTTTATGAGAGAATAGGCTTTTTTTTTCAATAGGATCATACCTTAGTTCAACATCTCTAAGTGTTTTGCTGAAGAAGGCAACTGGGTGATCCATACTATCATCATCTTTCTGTAACAAGACTGCTACCACTGTGTCATAAGAAGCGAAGGAAAAAATGTAGAAACTCTGGCTGTAATCTGGACTGATCAGAGTCAGGGATTCCATGATAGCCTATTTGATATCCTGAAATGAATTCCTTGCATTGTCTGTCCATTTTATCTCAGACCCCTTTTTCAACATACATGTTATGTGATTTACTAGCTCAGAAAAAATTGGAACAAATCTTCTAACAAAATTAATCTTACCGAGCAGTGATTGAATATCCTTTTTCAACCTTGGTAAGGACAACCTCTGAATTACTTCCACCCGAGCTGGATCAATTTTCACGCCTTCTACTGAGACAATGTGGCCTAGGAGCTTGCCTTTCCTGAGAGAAAAATGGTACCTTTTGGGATTCAATGAAATTCTGAACTGTCTGCACTTCAGAAAAACTCTTTTTAAATGCTTTAGATGTTCTTCATGACTGTTGGAATAAAATGTGATGTCATCAAGATAGATGAGGAAAAACTTGTCCTTCTCACCCACGAAAGCTATGTCCATGGCCCTTTGAAACATGGCCCCAACATTCATTAATCCGAATGGCATTTTGGCGTACATAAAGGTACCCCAAGGAGTAGTAAAAGCAGACTTCTCTTGGTCATCAGGATGGACAGAAATCTGGTTATAGCCAGAAAAACCATCTAGGAAAGACATAACAGTAGCCCCTGAAATTATTTGCAACAAATGTTCCATCTTAGGTAGGGGGTAGTTATATTTCTTAGAGCATCTGTTTAGGTTTCTAAAGTCCACACATAACCGGAACTGACCATTTTTCTTTATTATTATTACTAGATTTGCAATCCATTTAGAGTATCTCAAAGGGATTATGATCTTAGCATCAAGAAGATTTTTGATTTCTCTTTCAATCACAGGCAAAAGAAGAGGACTGATAGGTCTGAGATTTTGTTTGAAATGGATGGTGTCCTTTTCAAGTGGGATCTTATGTTGAATGATCTCAGGGTCATAAGTTTTCATATCACTATATTTCCAAGCGAAAACATTAGAAAATTCTTTCAAAATGCTGCAATATTCAGACTTCTGATCAGCAATCAATTCAGAGGACAGATTTATGAATTTAGGCTGGCTTTCGCTTCCTATGTTGTGCTCATGAACAACAGGCTCTTTCTCCTTCTTATCTGTCTTTTAGGGGACATCATTATGATCAAATAGCTTTTCAAGAGGTACCAAACCCCGAGGTATATAATTGTTAAGTAGTTGAATAATATCATGATGACCCAATTTTTGTTTTAGCTTAGGCTTTTGGGATTCCTCTACATTTAGATTTTGCTGGTCGACATGCATATCAAAAAATTCATCTACCACCTGGAGAAATCTATTAAGTTCATCATCATCTTCAAAAACTTTCCAGTATTTAATATTGTTGGGCAAAGATGGTCTATATTTGACTTAGATTTCATAATTGATCCTGGGAGGCATGGGAGGAATAAACATGCTGGCTGAAATAGCAAGGGAATCCGTAAGATTATTCATATCTCTGGGTATATAAGAAATCTCAAAAATGGAAAAAGAATCTCTAATTTTCCATACCTCATCCATGTAGGCTTTCAATCTGACATGCTTTTCTTGGAAAGTATTGTTTACTTGTTATATGATGAGATCCGCATCTCCAAACACCTTTAATCCTTTAATCCCCATCTCCTTGGCTATGTTTAAGCCCAATATCAAAGCCTCATACTCTGCTATATTGTTAGTAGTTTTGAAATCAAGCTTAAAAGACAAATGCATAGCCTTTTCCAGAGGAGAAATCAAAACTACCCCTGCACCTGTTGAATCTTTGGTACTGGCCCCATCAAAATACATGGTCCAAACTGGAACACCCTTATCATCAGTTTGTTGTTCAGTGGGATTCACAAGCTGCAAAGGATCTGATTGAGAATCATCTATTTGAAGAATGCATGAGCCAAAGTCTGTGTCTACAACATAAATAGGATGATTTACAGAATTTTTTGCATCACTGATGTTGTAGGCAAGTTGATTCTCTCTGTAAAGTATTTTTAGCTCTCCTCCAAACACTGGGATCGTAGCATACGAAATATCCATATGCAAGGTACCCCCTAGCCTTTTGCTCCATGGACGTGACAAGAGGAGTCTGAACTTGGGTGGGATATCAACAACCACCACATCCATTACCATGCTTATCATTGGCAATTGGGCAAGGTTTATAACAAGGTCTTTTATGAGGCCAAGGCATCTAACTTTCCTAGAGTCAAAAGAGAAGAGATCATGATATGGTTTGGTGACCTCAAGCCCAAGCTCGTCCATCACTGCTTTGGGCATAAGATTATGTGACACTCCTAAATCAAGCAAGCAATTATGAAGGATCTTATCATGAACATTTAGGGATATATAGAAAGGTGGACAAAAATCATCTTGATCTTCTATCATAGGCCCTATAGTTACTATTGGCTTGTCATCTTGTAAATTTACAAAATCAGCAAATGAAGAGGTCTTTGGCTCAAGGGACTTCAGGATGGCTGACTTGAAAATATCATTCTTCATAAGTTCGGTCAATGGCATAGGTATTTTTACTTTCTGAATTTTTGATTCGAAATTGAAAGAGTATGATGATTTGTCAGAAGTTTTTAACTCATTAGAAGGAGCTATGAGGATAGCTTTCTCCTTGACTTGGGGCTGAGATTTCTTCTATTGTTGTTTTGCAGAAATAGGGATCTGCTTTACAGGAGCAGCAGGCTGCTTGGCAACAACTTCTTTTCTCTTCACAGGAGCAGCGGGCAATGGTTTAGGAGCAACATTTTTTGATATTAAATTATAACCTTGTTGATCATCTGTCTGATAGATAGATTCTTCAATACTTTCCTCATGAATCTCCTGATCCATTTGGGCTTATTCATAGTCTACTTGTGTCAAAAAGGAGGAATCATTTTCGTCACCAAAACAATTTATGTCATCTGCTTCTTCAACTTCATCATGAGATATCTGTTGTTCCTCTTCTAGCATTGCATTTTGGAACAAGGGTCTGATTCTCTGTTCATTAGCTGCATTCTTGTCTCTTTGAAGGATCTAGACTTGTTGATTGTTTCTTCTGTAAGGGAAAGAATTTGGATTTTTAGGGACAAAATCATTTGGCTCTTTTTTCCTTGTTGGTTGTTGGTTCTGAATCTTCAATTTTGACATTTCAGATGTCAAGTTGTCCAACATCTTGGCCATCATTTCCATTTTTCTATTACAAGAAGAAGGGGGCTCAACAGAAAACTTCTTTCTCTCAACCTTTCCTTTGAGTTTCTGAGATGCCATAATATTTGATTCGACTTTGAGGGAAGCATCTTTCATTAAATAAAGTGTGGCTGATCTTCTTTCTCTAAGGATTAGACAAAAATATAGATCAAAAGAAACAGAAAATGTGATCTTTGTTGATGCATCACTTGGCTAGATCTCTACATGGATCTTGCCAAACATTATATTAAATCTTTTGATGAAGTCTGAGACTGACTCTCCATCTTCTCTTCTTAAGTTTCTGAATTCAGAAATGTAATATAGTAGATCTCTTCTTTCTCCCTAGTGTTTTAAGAACACCTCATCTAGTTGCTCAATACCTGTCACTGAATTTGTCGGTAGCTCTTTGAACCACTTCCGAGCTTGGCCATCCAAACTCTACACAAAAAATCTGGTCCACACATCTTCTTCTGAAATGTTAATATTTTCAGCATAAGCATAAAAAGATTCTATATGTTCTTCAATAGTATAATCCCCAGCTCCGGTAAACTTTGGCATATATTTATGATAATCTCCGGTTGGCATGGCAGATAAGGGATTGGGAAAGACAAGTGGAGCATACCTATTTACTAAAATCTGTTCCATCTTGGTTAAAGGGACATCCATGGAAATCTCCGGGGTTGATACAGAAGAAGAATTTTCAGGAGATGAAGATTGAGATGGGATTGCTGAGTTTAAATAAAATGGTTGTCTCACTTCACTTTGAGCAAAAAATTTAGAAATGGGTGGAAAATAAGAGGCCTTGTAAAACTGACCAAGCAATAAGGCTAAGATTTCTTCTCCCTTAGAGGACAGATCATGTAAAATATCTTTGAGAACAGGCAGATTAGTATGAGTGTAGAAAACACCCTCTATAGGCTTTGTGGGTGAGGAATTCAAAGAAGAAGAAGAAGAGTTTTCTTTTTGCTGAGGGGACCCTGTAATTACCTCTTTAAGGTTGGATGTAATATCATGCTCAAAAACAGAGTCTATAACATTAGAGGAAAGTGAAGGCTCCTCAACCTTCAATTTTTCAGATATAATTCAATTTCCTGAGAACTATGAGTTTCAGCAGCAGGGGATTCAACTAGAGGCCTTTTAGATATGAAAGAAGAAGTGTCAATTTGAATAACTGGATATGATGTCTTTGCAGATCCGAAATCCTGTCTTTGTAAATCCTTTCCCCTATTGATGATCTTCTCAGGGTCAAGAACTGGTGCTGCCAGTGGGCCTTCTTGGTTCACCCTGGTGTGAGCTCTTTTCGGAGCCACTTCATTTCAATGGAGTCGCCAGATAGATGATTACAACCCAAATGATGTCTAGTTTTTGTCTATCATCAAAGCTAGATCTATGTCGTCTCCCAAGGAAGCCGAGATTTGATCTCCACTCCCCGGCAAGGGCGCCAATTTGTTATCACTCCAGGAAACTCTCCTAGGCTGTAAGTTAGAGATGCCTGGTGACTTAATCTTTTTGGAAACTATTTTCTCAATGATTGTTGTGGGTTTGGATCAATATGGATATCTTAACCTCTGGATTGTATTCTCAAGAGAGTCTTAACTATATTCATGCAACACAAGGCCTTCAAGAGCTATTGTCAGATAGGTTTGTATAACAAATGGATAAGAAAACTAATCAGTTAACCAAAACATACATAAACCATATATATGATGGGTCAACAAACTAGCCGAAGATGCTTATGATTCTTTCTTAACAATCAAAAGTAAGATGACAGTTACCATAGGATCATTAAACAGAGACAAAAGAATGAATTCCACTCATATGCATAGACAAAGATGAAAGAAGGTCTGACAGTAACAAATGAAAGAATCTTGCAGGCTGATATATTAAAGAAAGTGTCTTTCATACAAAACAGTACAATATAGAACTCAAAATCGAACCTTGTGTTCATCTTCAGTTTTCAGCTTTATAGCCTTTACAACACAGTATCTAGTTCCTGAATTAATGGATCAAATATGCCTAAAATAGAAAGTCAAAACTAACTTGCAAAAGATAAGGAATGATCCTAAAAATGAGGTCAATCCAACATTTCATGGTCTTCATATCTTGTAGATTCCTTGTGCAGTGCAGAATATCCTTCCAAGGCTGATTGATGACTCTTCCAAGAAATAAAATTCGAATTTGTTGAGATGTGCAAAAAATCACAATTTGTTGCCACCAAAATAGGTGCCAAAACCAACTTGGCTACCTTATCTAATCCTTATGCATCAAAAATGGATCTTGAAACTCAATATATAATTCATCATCTATCCATCATGAGTGTTTTCAAATGATTTGGATCGAAAAAACCTTGATCTGTGCAAAATTTAGCTTCCTCTATCCAGTTACAGGTTTCAGTGGTTAACATAGAGGACTTCTGGGTGTATTATCTACCGAAAGCTCTGCTTTTGGTGGTTAATGAACAGTCGTCCTGTTCACCTAAACCACCGAAAACTTAGCTTTGTCAAAACTTCAAAATTTTCAAAAATGATTACCTTGATGCTTTGCTGAGTGTTCAAGGTCTTTTGGACGATGCAGCTCTTCCTCGTGCAGATCTGCGAACTTCAACTTGATGTGTGGAAGACTGTGGTATATCTACCATTGTTGTAGCTAACTTGGCTAAAGTTTCCAAACCTTTTTGCTCCTATGTTGGAGGTTGAGAATCTTGAAATTTCAGCCTCAGAAGTCTAAGATGCCTGTACAACTTCATGTTCTCCCTTATCAACACCTTGTTCCTGTCCTTGATTTTATCATGCTTTTCCTTGAGACTTTGGTTCATGTTGAAAAGTTATGCATTTCTTTCAGTCAAGTCTGTATTTTGATTTTTAATAACTCTTTCTAAGACTTCCATCTCATAGATTTGTTTCAATAGTTTATTGATTTTCTGAGCCATAGATGCTTTAGGCTTGCTTGAAGAGGCTTTTGCTAATGGTTGAATGTGTTCATCTGGAGGAGTTGGTGAGGGAAAGTTGGGATAATCTTCTGCAAATTTCTCAGCCTTTTCATCACCTTGTGTCTCTGCTAACTCCTGCTCTAGCTTTGAGTCACTGTATGGTAAGTTTAAAGGGTTACCTCCTTCAACAAGGTCCTTGGTCTGCTCACCCTCAAACTGTAACTTTCTTTTGGTTCTTTTTCTTTTAGCAGAGGATGATTCTGTCGGCTCTCTTGGTGGTGTGATAGTCGTCCTCTTTCTTAGGCTTCTCTTAGGGGTGAGAGACTTCTTAGCAATGGAATTCTTCCCCTTTTCATCCTGTTGAAAATTGGTTTGGAGCTCATTCCAAAATAGGAAGTAGTTCCAGTCTACTTGTTTCTTCTTCAATGACTCTTTAATAATAAGTGTAACCAAACCCTAGTGTGACAATCTGTTGTCCACCTTGGTAGGCTTTGCCTTGACTTGTCTGGCCATTTTGGTGAGAGCTTTGTGTAGGTAGAAGGGAAAATTGATGGGAGACCTGCCTGTAAAATGATTCAATAACTTGAAGTGATAAAACATGACTCTGTTGTATCTACCTTCACAGGTGATATAGACAAAGATTTCCTTCAGGAGAGATTGCCACTTAGGTTCCAGATAAGACATTGGTATGTCCTTTTTCCATATAAGATCCTTGTGCAAAGGCTGTAGGTAGGATCTAAATTCAATGTTTGAAGTCAAAGTTGATTTGAACCAACAATCCCCTGTTCTAGGGAGACCAGTGAACTTAGCTATTGTTGCCTCATCGAGCACAAACTCCTCTTTTCCCATTGTTGCTACTCTTCCATTATATGGGATAGCAAAGGATTCAGACACCTGTTGGTGGAACTCCACCAGTTTTTCACAATATTCATAGACTCCTGCTTTCTTGAAGAACTCGACCACCTCAGGGTGAGCCTCAAGGTACCAAACTCCATCCAATTTAGCCCTTAGAACTGGCCCTACTTTCAACATTTAGTAATGGCTAACCTGTACCTGTGGCTTAGGAAAATATTCGTGCCAGGGGGACAAAGACTCTATGATTTAGGGTGATAGGGAGTATGAATTAGAGTAAAACAAATGAGATAGGGTGACTCGGAGTTCTGATTGCATAGCTTAATCACTAACCAAATATAAACAACAGACTGACTAAATACAAGCCGAAAATTTTGAGTTTCGGTGAGATGTACAATTAAATTGAACCAGTATGGGATTCAAACTACCTGATGACTCGACTTGGCTTGATTGGTATGACAATTAGCTTGATAACGATCTGCTAAACTCGAACTTCGCTCGAAAATCACCACAAAAAACAAGATTATGGTCTCTGAATATGCGTTTGCTTGATGAAATCACGGGCTCAAGACTGTCACAATGACTCTCGGATTCGAATTGATAATTAATGGAATCAAAATAGAGATTAATCAGGGTCATAATGGATCTATGTCCTAATGACTGGAGATAGTGAGGGGTTATGCGACAAATCATTTCTGTTAGTCGGGAATCACACATGCGTTTTTGTGTCTCTGTCGAGCCTTAATTCTGAAGTGACAAATGTAGTTAAAAAAGGATAATAGGGTATCAATCTTTGGATAGATGCAATAATATTGTGCATACCTTACCACCTCCATGGACTTTCAGTGGTTATGTCTTCATGATTATGCCAATTGACAACTATCTTGTGCAAAAGCACAGGCTTTTCATTTTTCCCGTGGAAATATTTTTGGTGGTTAACCGGGTTTTTTCTTTCCCCCTTAACTACCAAGAACGAAGGTTTTTGGTGGTTAATGAGCGCCTTTTCAGGCTCACATAAACCACTGAAACTTGAGATTCTTTCTTTTTCTTGACAAAACCAAATCAAAAGTTCTTTCCAAGATTATTTATAGAAAATAGACTCTCTAACATACCTAAAGAAATTTTCAAATAAATTTTTGGACCACAGTCTATCACCTAAAAAGAAAAATATCCATCAATTTATTTGAGGAGATAACAAGATATAGATAAGCTAATGTATGAATAGGAAAGAGAAAATAAGTACCCTTTTAATGATGTGTGTCCCTACACAGTCTGAGTTGAGCTTCAATCCTAAAGTCCTCGATAAGCCGTGTAGACAAACAAAGATGTGACCAACTTCCTACTCTACTGGGATTAACTCAAAAACATATCTATATACTAGAGACAAGTTCATGTGAGATCGAACACAGACTTGAAAGAAATAGGCCAAGCATGTTATATTTATGAAAACAACAATGAAGAATACTTTCAACCATAGATGTGAGTGCAACAGCCTCATCAAGCTCTCCTTGTCCAAACCCTCGCTTAAACAGTCCACACGCAGAATGATGATGTTCCAAATGACATATTCCTCATGAGATCATAAGTTAGATGCTTCACAATACTTTCCATCCCCTGTCAATACCACTTATGAGATCATAAGTTTGGTATCTCAAATCTGTATCTCCTCCATGTACCTTTTACCGTGAGAAGGCCTCCTCTTATAATCTTGGAGGCTCAACCACTTGAGAGATATTTTGGATAAGTTGAGGATTCTTCTCCTTCATTTGAGTATCTTCCCTAATATCATTCCTCGAACTCATATCCAAATCCAACCAACCTCAGAGATTGAGGGGATTCTTCCCTGTTTTTTCTCAACAAACCAAAAAATCGCTCAGAAAAGGCAGCGCTTCCCCAAAAGGGGCACTAGAGTGTTATAACACTCCCCCAAAGAGGGATAGGGAGCATCGGTGCTCCCTGACAATGTATAGGGGAGCGCTCCTCTCCAAAATCCATTTTTGAGTGGTTCTTTCAATGACAAAAGGCTTGTACTCCCTGTCAACTGATTTCTCTTCTTCAAAACTAGTCTTTGAGGTGTCTTAAGTGTCTTTATGATGTCGTTAGAGGTACAACATAGGAAATATGGAAGTATGATGTCTGTGACACTTGAAACACTTGTGTTCAAGACGCGACACTTGTGGACAAGATGAGACACTTACAACACTTGCAACACTATCAAAGTGAGTAATTTTGAGGTGTAACACTTTGTTTCTGATAATCTGATTTGAAGGATGATTCTTCTGTACTTGTTTTCTAGGTGTCTTTTGAGACACTTGCTGAACTTTCTCTTCTACTTTTGTTTGATCCTCTTCATATTCCCCTTCTACTTCTTCTTCTGCTTCCACTTCTTCTTCATAAATCTTTTCCATTGATTCATTTTCTTCTTCCTTTAATTCTTGTCCACCTGTTTCATCAATTGTTACATTGATACTTTCCACAAATTTGTTCAACCTCATATTGTAAAAATTGTATCCTTTTCTTGTACTTGAGTAACCAACAAGTACTCCTTTGTCCACACGAGAGTCAAAATTTCCCTTTCTTCCATCTTCTCTTTTGATGTAGCATTTTTTTCCAAATACTCTGAAGTGCTTCACATTTGTTGGTCTTCCTTTCCATAGGTCATAGGGATTTTTGTCAGTGTTTTTTCTGAGCATTACTTTGTTTTGAATGTGAACTGTTGTATGCACTGTATGTGTCCCAAAAATATCTATCAATTTGGAATCCATTAGCATTGTTTGAGCCATTTCCTATAATGTCATGTTCTTTCTTTCAACAACTACATGTTGTTGAGGTGTACTAGTAACAAAGAATTGCCTTTTTATTCCATGTCTATTGCAGTAGTCCATAAATTCCTTTGAAGTGAACTCTCCTCCATTATTAGATCTCAAACATTTGATTTTTGAATCCATTTCATTTTCAACCATTTCCTTGTAGACCTTGAAGTTTTCAAAATCTTCTGACTTATTCTTGAGAAAGAAAACTGCAGTCATTCTTGTATAATCATCAACTAATAACATAAAGTATTTCTCCCCTTTTAAACCCTTTGTTGTAGTTGGTCCAACTAGATCAGTATGCACAATTTCCAGTGGTCTTATCGTTGAGTATTCCTTTGATTTGAACCTGGTCTTTGTTTTCTTTCCTTGTTGACAATGCTTGCATAAAGTGTTGGTTGGTTTCATGATCTGGGGAATTTCTCTAACGGCTTCCTTTCTGCTGAATTTGACAAGGTTTTCAAAGTGTATGTGACCCATTCTTCCATGCCATATCCATCCTTCATCTTCCTTTCCTAGACAACACTTTTCATTTACAATTTCACTTAATACATATATGTTGCTTGAAGTTCTTGTAGTTGTTGCAATCAATTTTCCTGAACCTTCTTTTCTTATCTCACACTTCTATGAATTGAAAGTAATTTTATGACATTGGTCACACATTTGAATTACACTTATAAGACTATGTTTCATATCTTCTACTAGTAGAACATTTTATGCCTTGGTATTCTTGTTTCCAATTCTGACTGTGCCTTTTCCAATGATTTTAGCTAAATCATCCATAATTGATCCATCTCTTTCCTTTCTTAATGTAAGAAACATGTCTTTATCACCTGCCATGTGTTTTGAACAACCGCTATCAACATACCAACCATGTTTTTTTTTCTTAGCTTGTAGAGCGAGTCTGCATTCTTCATTGCTATACCGATTCTGCCTTCTTATCCATGTCCTCTTTTGAGGTTCCTATATGTGTTTGTTGTTGTTCTGTTGTGGTTCTCTAGGAGGGACTGCCATTATGCAATCTTTGGCCATGTGTCCAAAGTTGTTACACTTGTAGCATTCCACTTCAGTTCTCAATGATTCAAACCTGTTGTAACTTCTTCTCTGTGTTTCACTAGGCCTTCTTGGATAACTGTTTTGTGTATGAATTTCAAAGTTGTTTATGTTCCTGTTGTTAGCTCTGCAATTCACAACTTTATGTCAAAAATTATAACATGCATAACATAAACCAAAAAATATAGATTGATATCTCGGAGTTGAAGATCTTCTGAAAGGCGTTACTCTTATGAATCCTTCTTCTTCCTAACACTTATACGTTTCTATCGGTCGTTAGTTCTAAAATGTGAATCTTCTTGGTGTTGGAAAGTCCCTGTAATCTTCCTTGTAGGTCTTCCTATACCCTTTGATTGTTTTTGCATAGCTTTTTGGATATTTTTCTTGTTTTGTTGTTTTGGATCTTGATCCCTTTTCTATCTAATTGTATCCAAGTTTGGACTTGTCATGATGAGGATTTTGACCGCTGATAATGTCATCCAAAACATTTGATCTGTTCTGCATATTTTTATTTTGAAGAACCTTTCTTAACGTGACAATCTCTACTTCCAAATTTCCAATGATCATGTCTCTTTCTTCTAGTTGTTCTTTGAGTGATTCTTCAATTCTTTTATCTTCTTCTATTTGAACATTCAAATTTGTGTTTACTTGTTCTAGTTCTTGAGTGTCTTCTGTCTTGTCTAGTTTTTCTTATAGCTTCTTGTTTTTCTTTTTTTCTCTTCTTATAACTTCTATGGCACACAACAATTCTTCTCGGTAGTCAACTTTTGCCTCTTCATATTCTTCTTCAGTGTCTTCTTTATCAGGTTCTTCTACTGCCATGAATATAACTCTTTCTATCTCATTGTCATTGACTTCATCTTCATCTGACGAGGAGATGTCTTCCTTGGTGCATAAGCTTTTCTTGAAAGCTTTCTTTGTGGTTATTTTTCCTTTATATGTTTGTTTTCTATTTGAGTAATCTTCATCATTCCTCTTATTTTTCTTATGAGGACACTTGTTAGAAAAATGATGATGCAGGAGCATCTACGACGTTATGACGTGAGCCAGCGTGGAGGAAAGAGAAGAACAACTGGACAGTACCAACGCATACATTTTTGAATCACGATGAAGATTGTTGCGCCGTCATTTGAACGAATGCATTTATATGAAGCACACTTGTAATGTAATGTAGATAAGAAAGCATTTAACAGTTTTTAATGCTGGTAGATAGGGTTAGCTGTAGATTAGACAGTTTCATTTCCAGGAGGGAAAACGAATATAGGCACCCTCCTTGTGTAATTGATGAGGATTATTCAGCATTTGATAGAAGAGCAAGATAGAGAGCAGAGCAGAGAGTTGTGAAGAAACCCCATGTACAAACATTGAATTAATAGGAAAGCTTTGATTCAATTTCATGGATGTGTTTGATCTCTGTGTGTTGTTGATATTATGTTGTTGCATACTTGCCTCTTTATATGCGTATCTTCTATATGTTGCTTATGTGATTGCATATCAGGTTCGAAACCTAAGAGAATGAGTGAATGAGTTTCAATTGTTTCTCTGTTTGAGCCAGGAGATTCCTGCATAGAATGCAGTTGAATTCCTCCGCATAGAGTGCGTTGAGGAGGCTCTACAGTTAAACTCTCATTCTCGTTCAACCTGGAGTTGATTTGGGTTATTCGAGCCGTGCAGGTGAGTGCAGGTCGAACCGAACTTCCAGTAGCAAGTCTGAGAAGGGAAAAGTCGGGTTGTTGTGACTGCAAGTGCATAGAACCTAGAAATCTTCAGTATCGTTGAAGATTGGCGAAGGTCGAGGTCGAGCACAGGGAGCGTGTTCGAGGGAGCTCTGAAGGAGTTAGAGTTGCAGAAGCTCAAGAGGGATAACGCCTTTGCTTCTCGGTGGGAGCAGGCCCCAGTGAAGTTCATATAGAGTGAAGGTGGTAAAGCAGAGAACTCTTCAAGAGGAAGAGAATCGACGATCAGAAGCTGTGGAGTAAATCTTTCAAACCCCACAGACCGTCAGATCATGGAGGAGCTGCGAGGAGATTAACCACAGGCGTACGGAGGAGTCCGTTTACCATTTCATATCGGCATATCGGGTTTGGCGAGTGCAAGAGTTGCATGCACGTCGAAACCGCGAGTTGCGATTTCCCGATTTAGTCGGAGCTGTCGATCATCGGAGGGATAGGTGGCACGAGATCCCGAGGATTCGAGACTCGGCACTTCGGCGGTTTCAAAGTCAAAGGGAGCACGGAGAAACAACGAAGTCCCGAGTTGCGACGGGTCCCACGGAGCCGGAGTGGAGGACAGCACGTGGCATTGCACCTCGGCATTCGGGGTTTTGAAAGGTAAGGGGATCACGACCTTTCACCTGCCAATTTCCCGATAGGGGAATCTCCGATACACAGAAGTGTTGACTGTTGATATCGGGGATCGGGATTCGGAGTTTCATATTGCACGGAAGGTGCACCCGAGGTTCGCGAGTCCGCGAAACCCGATTTCCCGACTAGTGAAGGGGGAGATCGTCGAGAAGAGCACTGTGGGTAAAAGATTCCCGAGGGAGTCAGAAGAGTTGTTAACTCTTCGGGCCGCATTGTTGAAGTTCCTGGAGGAGCGACGGTGCCATCGAGGGCAGGTTGCGTCAGAGTGGTATCAGAGCCTGAAGATCTTGTCTGTATATTTCAGGCAGGAGGAGTGAAAGAGGAAAGGAAAGCACTTTGATACTCACGACTTGCGTCAGAGTGGTATCAGAGCCAGAAGTGGATCTCTCTTTGTTCAGGTAGCAGAGAGAAGCAGATTTCACCATGCCGCCAAGAAGAGAGAGGCAGTCACCTGATCGTGAGGACAGGGATGCTCAGAGAAGGGGTAGGCCAGCAGGTAATGCTGAGATAGAGCGAGATATGAGAGATCTCCGCGCCAGACTTGAAGATATGGAGACCACCCAGAGACGTGGTGCTGGTGCAGCAGAGTTCAGTGATCCCAAGATTGAAGAGGAGGTTGGACATGCCGAAGGAGAAGTCACGGCAGAGGATGCCTCGACAGAGAGGTTGATCAGAGCCATTTCAAGGATGAGCTCGAAGACGAAGATGGACATTCCCGTCTATGAGGGAAGTCTAGATGTAGAAGAATTGTTGGATTGGATCCGAGCATTGGATACCTACTTCGATTACGAAGACATCGAAGAGGACAAGAAGGTAAGGCATGCCGTCACGAAGCTAAAAGGACATGCAGCCTTATGGTGGGATGAGCTGCAGACAGACAAGCGTTCCAAAGGCAAGCAAAAGATCAAAAGCTGGGATCGGATGATCACTAAAATGAAGGCGAAGTTCATTCCGAGGGATTACCAGATCACTTTGTTCAGGAGCATGAAAAACCTGAGACAGAAGCTGATGACGGTGAGAGAATACACCGAAGAATTCTACAGGCTCAACATCAGAGCTGGTCATCGGGAGAGTGATGACGAAAAGGTGGCAAGATACCTGAATGGACTGAGGTATGACATTCAGGATGAATTGAGCATGGTCACCATCCGAACGGTGGAGGATGTGTACCAGATGGCTCTAAAGGCCGAGGAGAAGCTGAGCCGCAAGCAGGGACAGTGAGGGCGAGGCAGAAGTCAACCCAGAGGCAAGATAGTTTCCCAAGAGAGAACTCAAAATCCCCAGGAGGATTGGAAGAGGTCTCAGGGGAAAGTTGAAAGAGGTGGAACCTCACAGCAGAGGCAAAATGATGAGCCGAGGAGGCAGCAAGATGGTCAGCAAGGAGGATATGCTGACGTGAACACATTTCCTCGTACCCAAGGTCGAGGAAGAGGCCGAGGAGGAATTATCACATGTTTTACGTGTGGTAAAGACGGTCACAAGGCCGTTGATTGTCCAAAGAGGAAAATGGACAGAGGAAAAGCTCACGTCACTGAGGCGCAGAGGCGTGATGTGGAAAGCGAAGACGCAGACAGCGGAAGATCGTTGGGGACGCATAAAATCCTTTTGAAGCCTGAGAAGGAGGTGGAGAGCGCGGTGCAGAGGAGCAGACTATTCAGAACGGCTTGTACAACCAAGGACAGGAAATGCAAAGTCATAGTTGACAGTGGGAGCACTGACAATCTCGTTTCGACCGAGATGGTGGAGAAATTGGAGCTAGAGACAACTAAGCACCCGAGCCCGTATAAAGTCTCGTGGTTACAGAAAGGACACCGGGTAAGTGTCACTAAACAATGCTTAGTTAAATTTAAAATTGGGAATTATCATGATGAGATCCTGTGCGACGTCATTCCCATGGACATATGTCACATATTGTTGGGAAGACCATGGCAATATGATCGAAATGTTGTTCATGACGGGAGAATGAACACATACACTTTGGAGAAGGAGGGGAAAACCCATAAACTGCTTCCGATAAAAGATAAGGAAGTAAAGCCAGAAGCTAGCAGCACGATACTTCTCATGAGTGGGAAGGAGATTTTTACAGAGCTGGAGAAGAATGAAGATCCACAGTTCTTTGTTGTCAGGAAGCCAAGGATTGTCCTGAAAAACACAAGAGTGGACGTCTTGCCAGAGGAGATTCAGCAACTGCTGGGAGAGTTTGTTGATATCATCGTGGACGAACTACCTCGTTCGTTGCCACCGATGAGGAGTGTGAGTCACCACATTGACCTCATACCCGGAGCAAGTTTTCCAAATAAAGCAGCGTACAGGTTGACACATTAGGAAAATGAGGAGGTCAAGAGGCAGGTACAAGATCTGCAGGATAAAGGACTGGTGAGGGAGAGTCTTAGTCCATGTGTCGTTCCAACGGTACTAAGTCCGAAGAAGGATGGAGGCTGGAGGATGTGTACCGACTCCAGGGTGATTAATAAGATCACCATTAGGTATAGGTTTCCGTTGCCGAGAATGGACGACTTGATGGATTGCCTGAGTGGGGCAAATTACTTTTCCAAGATAGATCTCAAGAGTGGATACCATCAGATCCGGATGAGAGAGGGAGATGAGTGGAAGACGACATTCAAAACAAACGAGGGTTTGTACGAATGGCTGGTCATGCCGTTTGGATTGACAAACACGCCAAGCACTTTTATGAGACTGATGAACAAAGTCCTGCGGGAGTTCATTGGCAAATTTGTGGTCGTATACCTGGATGATATTTTAATTTTCAGCAAAACCAAGGCTGAACACCTGAGGTATTTGGCCATTGTGATGAGGAGGCTACAGCAGGAGAAACTATTGATTAATTTGAAGAAATGTTCCTTCATGCAGATGGAACTCATATATCTGGGCTTTGTAATATCAGAAAATGAATTGAAGATGGATCCTGAGAAGGTTGAAGTAATCAGGAATTGGCCATCGCCAAGGAATGTTTTTGAGGTAAGGAGCTTTCACGGTTTGGCAAGCTTCTACAGAAAATTCATTCGGAATTTTAGTGGAATCAGTGCCGCAATGATGGACACTGTGAAGAAGCGGCATAAGGTTTTCAATTGGACATCAGAGGCTGAAAGAAGCTTCAATTTGTTGAAGCAAAAGATAACTGAGCGACCAGTGTTAGTGTTGCCAGATTTTCTGAAAACCTTCCAAGTGAAGTGTGATGCCAGTGGGTATGCTGTTGGAGGGGTTTTAAGTCAGGATGATAGACCTGTTGCATACTACAGCCAGAAGCTGGATGATGCAAAACTAAAGTAATCCACATATGATAAAGGGTTCTATGCCATTATCCAGGCATTGAAAAAGTGGAGGCATTATCTCATACCCAAGGAATTTGTCCTGTACAGTGATAATCATGCGTTACAGTTCGTGAGTCAGCAAGAGAAGTAGAATCAGAAGCATGCAAAGTGGGTGGAGTACATGCAGAATTTTACATTCGTGATCAAGCACATTTCGGGGACTGCGAACAAGGTAGCTGATGCCCTGAGCAGGAAATGCTTGTTGCTGCAGGAATTCAGGGTCAAAACCTTGGGTTTTGAAAATCTGAAAGATATGTATGCAGGTGACACAGACTTTGGCGAGGCATACGAGGCAGCCGAGAACCCATTTCTCAGGGATAGGAGCCCATGGATTGACTACCTGATCTAGGATGGATTGTTGTTCAAAGGAAATCAATTGTGTATTCCATATTGCTCTATGAGAGAGAATTTGGTGAAGGAGAAGCACAGCGGGGGCTTAGCAGGCCATTTCAGACATGACAAAACATTCACCAAGCTGAGCGAATCATATTTTTGGCCAGGTATGCGTGCAGATGTGAAGAGATTTGTTGACTGATGCAGGATTTTTCAACACGCAAAGGGCAGAAAACAAAACACGGGGTTATATCAGCCGTTGCCCATACCTGAGAGGCCTTGGGAGGCGATTAGTATGGACTTTGTGTTGGATTTTCCAAGAACACAGCGAGGAGTTGATTCTATCTTTGTTGTGGTGGACAGATTCTCGAAGATGGCACATTTCATTCCGTGTCATAAGACTAGCGATGCAACCCACATCGCCAATTTATTTTTCAAAGAGATTGTCCGATTGCATGGATTGCCGAGAAGTATAGTCTCGGATCGGGATACCAAGTTCATAGGTCATTTCTGGAGGACGCTATGGAAAAATCTGGGAACTAACTTGGCGTTCAGCTCAGCATACCATCCGCAGATAGATGGGCAGACCGAAGTAGTCAACAGAAGTTTGGGGGATCTGTTGAGAAGCCTAGTGACTGAGCATCACAGCAGTTGGGATCAGATCCTACCACAGGCGGAGTTTGCGTACAACGATTCTGTGAATCAGAGTACAGGTAAGAGCCCATTTCAAATTTTGTATGGGACACAGCCACGAGGAGTTTTTGAACTCAGGGAGTCAGAACAGGCTGAAACTAGCAGCGCAAGAGCTGAAGAGTTCGCTGAGGCAATGCAAGAACTTCACGCGCAGGTGAAGCAGCGACTGATGAAGGCGAACCAGGAGTATAAGCGCAGAGCCGATCAGAGGAAAAGACAACCTTAGTTTGAGGTTGGGGACATGGTTCTAGTGCACCTGAGGAAAGAGAGGTTCCCAAGGGGAACATATAACAAGCTCAAGATGAAGAAAATTGGGTCGTGCCAAATCCTGAAGAAATTCGGGGAAAATGCATATGAGCTTGAGTTGCCAGAGGGCATCGGGATATCTTCGATTTTCAACGTTTCGGATTTATACCCATACAGGGCCAAGGAAGAAAACACTGGAACTAAGGAACCAATGATTCAGTGGCAGAAACAATTGCCAGTTGCACAGAAGCCAGAGATGGAGTGCATACTGGATAAAAGAATTGGAAGGAAGACCAGGAGAAAGCAATATTTTAAGTACCTGGTGAAGTGGAAAAATCACCCAGTGGAGGATGCCAGCTGGGAAACAGAAGCAGTGATTCAGAAGCATGGGCAGACCGTGCAGGAGCTCATGGACAGGAGCCCATGAAATCTTTCGAGCCGAGGAGTATGATGCAGGAGCATCTATGACGTTATGACGCGAGCCAGCGTGGAGGAAAGAGAAGAACAACTGGACAATACCAGCGCATACATTTTTTAATCACGATGAAGATTGTTGTGCCGTCGTTTGAACGAATGCATTTATATGAAGCGCACTTGTAATGTAATGTAGATAAGAAAGCATTTAACAGTTTTTAATGCTGG
The DNA here is from genome assembly GCA_009831015.1 of Picea engelmannii. Classification (NCBI taxonomy): domain Eukaryota; kingdom Viridiplantae; phylum Streptophyta; class Pinopsida; order Pinales; family Pinaceae; genus Picea; species Picea engelmannii. Next base: position 57,996 of record ML805183.1, on the reverse strand, counting down.
TAGATAGGGTTAGCTGTAGATTAGACAGTTTCATTTCCAGGAGGGAAAACGAATATAGGCACCCTCCTTGTGTAATTGATGAGGATTATTCAGCATTTGATAGAAAAGGAAGATAGAGAGCAGAGCAGAGAGTTGTGAAGAAACCCCATGTACAAACATTGAATTAATAGGAAAGCTTTGATTCAATTTCTTGGATGTGTTTGGTCTCTGTGTGTTGTTGATATTATGTTGTTGCATACTTGCCTCTTTATATTCTTATCTTCTATATGCTGCTTATGTGATTTCATATCAGGTTCGAAACCTGAGAGAATGAGTGAATGAGTTTCAATTGTTTCTCTGTTTGAGCCAGGAGATTCCTGCATAGAATGCAGTTGAATTCCTCCGCATAGAGTGCGTTGAGGAGGCTCTACAGTTAAACTCTCATTCACATTCAACCCGGAGTTGATTTGGGTTATTCGAGCCGTGCAGGTGAGTGCAGGTCGAACCAAACTTCCAGTAGCAAGTCTGAGAAGGGAAAAGTCGGGTTGCTGTGACTGCGAGTGCATAGAACCTAGAAATCTTCAGTATCGTTGAAGATTGGCGAAGGTCAAGGTCGAGAACAGGGAGTGTGTTCGAGGGAGCTCTGAAGGAGTCAGAGTTGCAGAAGCTCAAGAGGGATAGCGCCTTTTCTTCTCGGTGGGAGCAGGCCCCAGTGAAGTTCATATAGAGCGAAGGTGGTGAAGCGGAGAACTCTTCAAGAGGAAGAGAATCGATGATCAAAAGTTGTGGAGTAAATCTTTCAAACCCCACAGACCGTCAGATCATGGAGGAGCTGCGAGGGGATTAACCGCAGGCGTACGGAGGAGTCCGTTTACCATTTCATATCGACATATCAGGTTTGGCGAGTGCAAGAGTTGCATGCACGTCGAAACCGCAAGTCGCGATTTTCCGATTTAGTCGGATCCGTCGATCATCGGAGGGACAGGTGGCACGAGATCCCGAGGAGTCGGGACTCGGAACTTTGGCAGTTTCAAAGTTGAAGGGAGCATGGAGAAACAACAAAGTCCCGAGTTGCGACGGGTCCCACGGAGCCAGAGTGGAGGACAGCACGTGGCATCGCACCTCGGCATTCGGGGTTTTGAAAGGTAAGGGGATCACGACCTTTCACCTGCCGATTTCCCGATAGGGGAATCTCCGATACATAGAAGTGTTGACTGTTGATATCGAGGATCGGGATTCGGAATTTCATATTGCACGGAAGGTGCACCCAAGGTTCGCGAGTCCGCGAAACCCGATTTCCCGACTAGTGAAGGGGGAGATCGTCGAGAAGAGCACTGTGGGTAAAAGATTCCCGAGGGAGTCAGAAGAGTTGTTAACTCTTCGGGCCGTGTTGTTGAAGGTCCTGGAGGAGCGACGGTGCCATCGAGGGCAGGTTGCGTCAAATGACCAATACCATCACAATTAAAAAAATTCAATGGAAACTTACCTTTATATCCATCGTTGGTTCCCTTGTTCAATCTTCTGACAAAGTTGTCCATTTCTTCATCATCTTCTGAGATGTCACTGATGCTGCTATGTTCTTTTTCCCTTTCCTTTCCCTTTTTCTTTGACCTTTTGGGTGCTTTGAATGTTGCTTTTTTTATATCTAGATTTTCCTGTTCATTTCTCATTTCATATGGTGTGAAGATTCCATGTAGTTCGCCCATGCTTATTGAGTATAGATCTACTCTTTCTTCTAGTGTCGATATCTTAGGATCAAATCTCATAGGGAGATATCTTAGTACCTTTCGAACAATTACAGATTCTTTAATTTCTTCTCCCAATCCTATGATTACATTTGTTGTTTCATCAAATCGTAAGAGGTAAGCTGCAATATTCTCATTTTCCTTCATCTTTAGCTGTTCGAACCGACCTCTGTAAGTTTGAAGCTTTGTTGCTTTGAATTTTGAATATCCTTCATAAATATTTTGAATCTTGTCCCAAATCTCTTTAATGGATTTACAATGTATAAATTTGGTGTAAAATGATTCACAAAGATTATTCAAAAGTGCATTTGTGGCTTTGGAATTATTTTTCCCAGGTTTTATTTCTCTTTCATTTGTCGACAGAATTGCTGGTTCTTTGTATCCATCTACAACTGATTGTCAAATTTCAAATCCATGTTCTTGTATATATGTTTTCATCCTTCTGCTCCAAACTGCATAATTTTGACCATCAAACTTTCGTATTCCATTTTTATACATGTTGTTTCTCTCCATGATCTACCTTTCAGTGGTTAAAATGATTTTTGAAGGAACCTGTTCTGATACCAATTGTTGGATTACTGAGAGGGGGGGTGAATCAATAATAGAGAAATTTAATCCTTTTAAACTATATAAAGCAAGTGTTATATCAATGTAGCATTATCATCCAATAATTGTAGAGTTAATAAACAATGAACAAATGAGCAATCATACACATACACAGTACACCAATGTTTTTACGTGGAAACACAAAGCGAGATAAAACCACATAATGATTTTTCTTATATGTCTTTAAGAATTACATTCATTAGAAGCACCAACTTCCTTTGTTTTCCAGCTGCAAATGGAAGGAGGCTCCAACCCCCTAGTTTCTTAGGCTACAACCCGAGGGAAGCTCCAACTCCCTAATTCTCTGTCTACAAGCAGAAGGAGGCTACAACCCCCTATGTTCTCTGGCTACAACCAGAAGGTAGCTACAACCACTTGTCCTTGCCCTGTCTAACTTCCCTGACATAGAAGTAGAATGATGGAACCACTATCACACTATCACTATGAGATATACCACTGACATGCAGCCAACCAACCTGTAACAACCTATACCAAACAACCTGTAATAAACCTATACCATAAACAAGTGCATCAACCATGCATCAACCTGTACCTCAACCTGTACCATCAACAAGTGCATCAACCATGCACCAAATATGTACTAATCATGCATCAAACACACATAAACTATGACTCATGAAGATGTACCAACATCATCAACTATACACCTCATGTATGTGCAAACTCATCAACTACTTGTCTCAACCATTTACCCAACATGTACCTCAACCAAAATCCCTCATCAATTTCATCATCCAAATCTGATTTGTAACTTTGTAATAGACCTGGTGTATATGATCACATACCATAGAAAGCATCATCAAAAGAATTTATCCTCCCTTGAATTTCGATCTTCTTTACCTCACCTTCCCTCTGAAATTCAGCTTAGATATCCTTTGATTACCTCAGTCACTTGTAGATATTCAATATGATCAAGTGTGATTCAAAATGAGAGATCCTTGCCTCTTATTTATACTTTCATGTAGCTTCCTCAAGGGGTTACCTTCTGACCATCTTAACCCACTTTCCTTATTTTAGGGCTAGCCCACTTCTAACCACTTGTCCACTTAGTAATTTCTCCATTAACTTTATTATTTAAATAATTTATTTTGTATCCACTTTGACTTATAGTACACTCATCACTTCACTTTATT
>ML805183.1:42477-54425 GCA_009831015.1 Picea engelmannii | reverse complement strand
TAATTTCTCCATTAACTTTATTATTTAAATAATTTCTTTTGTATCCTCTTTGACTTATAGTACACTCATCACTTCACTTTATTATTTAAATAATTTCTTCTTTGCAACCACTTTTACTACTTTGACCTTTTGGGGCTTCTAGATGACTCATGGGGGTTCTCCAACTTCACATGGCCATAACTCTCTAACCGTGAGGAGTTATGTGACATTCCACATACCACCAAAAATGGCACGACATGTACTATCCATATAGAATAGTCTTACCTGAAAATATATCAAAAATCATACCATTATCCATTAAACAAACTTGGGTCCATTACCCAAACCATTGTTCTACCGAAATTCACTACCGAACTTTCTTTAAGGGTTGACATCAATGACAACCAACCCAATTAATCAACATATAGGGCATGCCATATATAAAAGTTCCTAGAATGAAGAGAATTTAAACATTGGTTATGTAATTATTCCATTTTTGAAGCATACTGTACCATTTATGTTTATAAAAACTATGCAACTACGACTATAAAACCTATTGAATGATCATATTATTTCCATTTTGTACTAAATAAATATCCTTTAATATTGAAAATATACAAGAAAGAAAACTAAACTTCAAATTTATGTATGGTTATAGGACAAATTTCCACTAATCTTCTTGGATTTAGACAACAAAAATTCCCCTCAAAGTAGTGGTAAGCAATCTTTAAAATAGGAAAAAACTCCAGAAAAAAACAAGAATAACTCACAAAAACATGGAAAGCATTAAAAGAATGATAAATATTTCATTTTTGTAATTATATTTAAAATTTTGAAAAGATTTGTTGATGTCGAATAAACACTAGTTTTCCCCCTCAAATCCCACTGGAACACACTCATGGAACTCTGGTAGTTAACGAGTGCCAAGTCAACCAAAATAATAGTTATTGTTCTTCAAGACACATGTATTATAAATTTCTTTCATGGTATTTATGTATGGCAGTGCATGTCTTATGGTACTTATACTTATTTAATTTTTGGGTGTCTTTGACAATAGGCAAGGGCTTGATAACCAATGTGTACTTTAGTGACTAAAATATTATTAGTTGTTGTAAGGTCATGTTGGCACAGGGGGAAGACCCAAGGTCCACTCCAAGAGTGCACCAACAAGCCCTAGCTACTGGCCCTTTCGGCAACACCTGGGAAGCAAATGCAGTCTCACCTGAAGCGTCTATGAGGGGGTTGCAGGACAAAGATGTCTACAACCAGGGGAATATCAAGTGGATCTAGTATAATAACAACACAACATGAATCTATCACTTATCAAGCTAGATCTATCCTTCCCAGCTATAGATCTGATCTAACACAGTAATGCAAATAACAATATAATAGCGATAGAGACCAAAGAAACAATCACACACACAACACAAGATATACGTGGTTCACCCTCTCTCTAGGGCTACATCCACATAACTGTGCTTATGATTTATTAAGGTAAATCATATAGTTCTTGTATGCGCTCTCAGCTAGCAGATATTCTTTCTTCTCTCCCTTTATCTCCCCTTCCTACGCACTCAGTTGCAAGAATTGACCTTCACACATAGCTGAAGATCTTACAATACCATAAGGCTCTCTCTCTCTCAACACTTCTCTCTCACGATACAATAATCTCTCACAACAATAGAGCTAGATCAACAACAATATCATACCAACCCAACCCAGGTCCTCTTGACCTTTATTTATACATTACAATACCTCACTGACAGCCTTAGGATGAAACCTAAGTGCCAAAACCCTAAATACCAAAACCCTAGGTCAACTTGATCCACTTTTTATGGGCTTAGCCAACCTGTCTTTCCTTCCTTCTCGCGTGGTGCTCCAAAGAATCCAACGATGGATTTCTCCACTTTCTAAGTTTTCCTTGATCCATCTTCCTTGTTGATCTGTCATCCTCGATCTCCTCATCCAATGGCTTGCTTTTCCGCACTTCGCTCCATCTTTTTCGCTCTTTTGCTCACTTCTACCCGGTGACAATCATTATGTCTCCCGCGAAGGTCGCTTTTTACCTTTTTTTTTCGTTTTCTTCACTTCCTTCCATAAACAAGGGCCAAAAGGCCCCCAATACTCACCTGTGACTCGTCCTGAGGCACTTCAAATTTGATCCTTTAGTTTTTCTTCAATTTTAGACTGTGCAGTACAGCCTTTGCTTTCTGCTCTATGATTCCATCCCATTCTTGTGCAGACTGTATTTTCAGTGTCTGGTACCCAGTTTCAGCTACACCTGGTACCTAGACCCTTTTCCTCATGTTTTTACTGAGAGTTGTAAGGCAGCTGGTTGTCATAATACAACTTCAGTAGACTCTCATTTACCAATCCTTCCTTCCACTCTTCGTTCAATGTCTTCAGCTGCGCATCTCCTCCTTCGGTAACATAGGCGATCTCATATGGTCTGAGCCAATGCGTTCTGAACTTCCCAGGGTGTTTCAGGAATTTATTGTCATACACCAGTACTAAATCACCTTGTTTGAATTCCTTCTTCTTGATGTGCATGTCATGATAGGCCTTCTCTCTTTCCTTCTAAACCTGCTGATGGAATCCTGCAATGAATCTGTCTTCTTCCAGTTCAACCAACTGTGCAAGCCTCTCACAAACAACACCAATATCGTCCATGTCTATAAATGAAACAATTCTTAAGCTTGGCACCAAGTATTCCATCGGGACAACATCTTCAAGACCATAAACCAACTTGAAAGGGGTCTGTATTGTTAATTTCTTGCAAGTGGTTCTATAGGCCCATAGTACTACAGGTAATCTTAAATCCCAATCATCCCTATTCACACTTCAAATCTTTGTTAATGTTGTCTCCAATATCTTTTTGAATGATTCAACTATCCCATTTGCTTGTGGATGGTACATTGTACTCTTCTGATGGTGGACTGCAAATTCTTCAGTCAGGGCTTCAACTATCTTATTGATGAAGTGTGTGCCTTGATCGCTCATAAAGATCTTGGGGAATCCAAACCTAGTTATTATGTCATCAAATATAAATCACGCAGCTGTAGTTGCACTACAGTCCTTGACTTCTCTGTGTTCAGTCCATTTGGTTAATTATTCAGTCACAGTAATGATATACCTTGCTTCTGTGCGCTTTCCTGGTGGGTTTATAGGTCCCACGAAGTTAATGGCCCACTTTGCAAATGCTTGTAGGGTCATTTGCGCTGCTAATGGAATTTCATCTATTCAGGATGGTTTTCCAACTCTCTGGCATACATCACAGGCTCTGGCATAATCTTTAGCATCTCTATGTAAGGTAGGCCACCAAAGGCTAGCTCGCAGAACCTTATGCGTAGTTGCTTTCCCTACACAATTTCATCCTGCGATGCCTTCATGAGCTTATGCAAGGATTAGTGGGCGTTCTGCCTCCATAACACATCTTATTAGTATCTCATCAGGTTCCATCTTGTATAACTGACCAACTATCAGTGAAAATTCTATAGCGTGCACCACTAGCTGTTTCTTTTGGGGAATCGTATACTCACTAGGTGCCATTCCTGTTGACAGGAACTAGACTATGTCTGCGAGGTGGTCATCAATATTTCTAATTGTGAGAAGTTGTGCATCCAACAATGTATCTTCCAAAATCATGGGTTCTTCACCATGTTCCAACCTTGACAAGTGGTTAGGGCACTTGTTCATTCTTCCTGGCTTAACGATGATCTCAAAATCATATTCTTGAAATAGCAGAAGCCATCAACATATTCGCCCCCCCAACACTGGCTTGTTGACTAGGTACTTCAGCGTGAAGTGATCTGTGAACATTTTGAAGTGTCCTCCCAACAATTAGTGGTGGAATTTTCGTAGCGCATACACCATGGCTAATCCTTCTCTCTCTGTAGTGGTGTAATTAATTGCAGATGTAGATAGCTTCCTACGAGAAAAAGATAACATATGGTTGATATCCCCTTCTCTAAGTTGTGCCAGTACTGCTCCTAATGAAATAGAAGATGCATCGACATGCACATGAAATTCGTTGCTCCAATATGGAAAAACCAGAATGGGCGCAGTGACCATCTTCTGTTTCAGTGTGTCAAAGCTCTGTTGGCATTCATTTGTCCAACCGAACTAGAAGTCCTTCTTCAACAACTTCATCGGTGTTGTAATTTGGGCATAGCCTTTAATGAATTTCCTGTAATATCCAGTATGTCCTAGCACAGTGCACAGTTGTTTGACTTAAGTAGGAGGCGGAAAATCAACTATAATTGCAATTTTTGATGGATCAACCAACAATCCCTGCTTGCATACAATATGACCTAATAGTACTCCAAATGGTGAGAAGAAGATGCACTTATTTAGATTTAAAGAAATTTGACACTGCCTGCATTTATCCAACATTAGCCTTAGACATTCAATATGATTTTTCAACAAACTAAATACAGTCCAATCATCAAAATATGCTTCTAAAAATTTATGCAAAAATTCTTTGAACGCTTCGAACACCACCCTAGAAAAGATGGCTGGGGAATTCTTCAGTCCAAATGGCATTACTGTATATTGGTAGGATCCCCATTCTGTGGCAAGTGTGGTCTTGTGGTGGTCCTCCTTGGCAATCCAGATCTGATGGTATCCTGAAAATCCATCTGTAAAAGAATATACCTCCTGGCCTCCCACATTGTCTAATACTTCATCAGTGAATGGTTTAGGGAAAGGGTCATGCAGACATGCATCATTCAAGTTCCTGAGGTCCACGCATATCCTGATTTCTCCTGTCTTCTTTTCTTGTACCACCATAGGGATGATCCACTCCGACTCTTCGACAGGTTCAATAATCTCTGCTTCCAACATTCTATCGAGATCAATCTTCACTTTTTCCTTATATTTTGGGTTCAATCTATAGGGTCTTTGCTTGACTGGCTTCACATCTGGTTTCAAATGTATTCTCATCTCTCCCATAGGTCCTTTGATACCCTTCATATCAATGAACTTGATCGAAAACAAGTCTTGATATTCGTGCAACAATTCTGTAATCTTATCAATGGTAGCAACATCCCAATAATCTCTGACATTGGAAAGATTTGTTGTCTCCTTTGTTCCAATATTGAACTTTTTGATCTTGATTGGATGAACAATAAATGGTATCTCAACTCTCGGTCCTTCCATATCTCTCTGGACTTCTGTTTCAGTGATGTTTACCTTCCTGGGATCATCATCGTCATCGACATTGATGTTGTAGCAACTCTGCAATTTTTGGAGAGGCGCAATCCATTCATCCTCTTCTTGTTCCATAGGGAGGCTAGATGCCTCTTTGAATACCTTCTATCTCACAATCTTTAATGCTTGGTCTATTGAAGGATATTCACTTTCAAATAAAAAGGTAGTTACAAAATTCTGAATCACACCTTCCCAATCTGTAGTGACGAGGCACAGCTCCGCTAGAAGGCACTAATTGATAGGGGTCGTGTCCAGCGTGCTAATGAATATGTGCACCCATTGTTTTCAAGGAATGTCACTCCAGGCCTCTTCGTAGCTTCGCACATGGTCCTTTGGGAAACTATGACCGGTATACCTTACTTCACAACTTACTGCTTGTGCTGAAAACCGTGTTGTCATCAAGGTTCGACATTATGTCCAGTTTGTGATATTTATTTTATGCATCCCCCACCATCTTGTTGGTGTAGCTTTCAGGGCCTCATCCATTTCCAACAAGCACTTTTTTGTCGGTACATTTGTTTCAAAATTTGATAGGAAGGTGTCTAAAGGGTTCAACCCATTGAATGTGGGTATGTTACTCATTGTTGTGCTGATCCAATGAACTTCTCTGGTTAATCTAGCACATCTTCTGGTAGATACTTCATACATATGGTTCTGCCAATTCTCCAACACTTCTTCTGAATCTGATGAACACACATTTTCACTTTAACAACTTAGATTCCCATCAGCTGTAGGGTTGATGTAATCCTGTTGTCTGGCTATCAGTTTGTAGATGTTTTCCAGTTTGTATGCGTGGTCTTCTTCTCTGATGGGATTTGTATATCGTTGACCCTCATCTGGAACTAAGGGTGCAATAACCCTAAGGACATATCTTTCAAATGTCATACATATTTTCTTCAAATCAACAACAGTATAATTGTTTAAGGCCCAATCAATTCCTAACAATGCAGGGTAAGGGAAACTGTCATCAACAATTTCAATTACCTCAAAATCTGCAAAAGTTCTTACTCCATCGATGTCCACAGGGACATGCTCCAATCGTCCAAATGGGTTGACAGCTTGCTGATTAGCCATGCAAATCCTGATAGGGGAATATATCAGCTTGGGTTTTCCCATCAGTGCCCAAGTTTTCCTTGTCATGACATTGACCCCCGAACCTAAGTCGAGGACCACATAGTCTATATTATACTCTCCTACCTGAGCATTCAAGCGTAATTTTTTATTTGTCCTTCTCCTCTTACCAATTTGGTGTACTGACCTATTCAGTAAGGGGTCTATCATCCCTAAATCATACTACCTGATTAATTTTTGTAGCTCTTGCACATCGTTCTCATCCTAAATTAACTTAAGACAAGTGTACAAAATTTTGATGAGCTTACTTACCTCTTTTCCTTCTTTCGGTGAAGCCGACTGGTCAAATGCCTGAGGCATTCCATATTCTCTTAATTTTGGTCATGTTTTTGATGAAGAACCTTGGTCTCCCTTGAACTCTTGTCTTGCTTCCTCGAATATTTTTCTTTCTTTATTTGCATCAAAACCCTGAGTCTTCTCCACAACTTTCCTGATACCTGAGTCTTCTGTGATCTTTCCTTGGGTCATTCTATCGTCTCCTATAGCAATTCCTCCTCGAGTAATAACAAAAAATGTAGGGTCTACTCCATGAGGTTCAACATATAGCAACTACACTTGCGGGTTCTCCTGAGGTCCTCATATTTCCTGAAGCTTAGCTAGCAACACAGGGCAATCCTCGATGACATGCTTGAAGAAGTTGCAATAGCTGCAAGTGGTACAAATATTCTGATAGTCCCTTGCTAGATGTTCTGGCTGTGCGCAGTTATAACATATTATTTTTCCTCGGCCTCGGCCCATACCTCCTCCTCGTCCTCATCCTTGGAATCCACCGTGAGGATTGAAGTTTCCTCTTCCTGGAGAGTTATACTGCGTAGTGTTTCCTTCTTGATGTAATTCACCTTGGATCTTGTATATGTCTCTTGATCTTTCATGCATGAGATCATAAGCTCTAAAATATCTATCATCATGCCCTACTGACTTACAAAATTTGAAATACAGGTTTGTGGGTGTCTAAACGTATTTCTGCATGTAATAGCACTCACCAGGGCAATGTTGATTTCTGCATACTTCGGACCAGGGTAATGTGACTTGCTTCAAGGGGTTCGGAGCTCCAGAATCCAAGTATTCATGGAATAAGGGATAGTGCTCCTTGTCATGGCCTTTTGATTTGCATATGATACACCAGATGTCTTCCCTTTTGTCTTTTCCCTTGTCCTTCTTCATGTCTTCAACCTGCAAAGACAAACTAGTTAACTGACTCATGATCTGGCTCATACCTGAGCTGGATTCTCCCATAGGGGTTGATTCAAGCTTCATAGTGATCTCCAATTCCTCAGATTGTGAAGAAATCTTTTGATGCATCAATGGAACTATGATGTGTGGTAATAGGGAAACGATGAACCATTCTTTGTTCTTCTCGTCTGGGATCTTAAAAGTCAATTGACATATTAGGGTCTTGAATCTCTGGTCGAACTCCCAAACAGGTTCGGCTACCTTCTTCTTGATCTCCTTTAGATATATAATACATTGTGACTCCAACTTAGGTTTCTTAAACTCTGTAATCAGTGCATTCTTGATCTCATTCAGTGGCTTGGGTTGTTAAAGTCCTTGGACAAGCTTCATATACCATCTCAACGTCCGATCCCTCGGTGTAGTGCTAAATTTGTTTCTTTTAACAAGTTCATCGATAATATTTTTAATGTTCCATACAACCTCACACATGAACTAGTGCTAATCAGGATCTTTATATCCGTATCCTCTAAAGATAGGGAGCCTCATCTCATCTACCATGGAGATGCCTAGGTTTCCTATATGAGTAGATGTTGAACTACTAGTAATAGTGCTCTGAGGACTCTGGTGCTTCTGAATATTTTGATTACTTAGCGTTTCTGAATTAATAGAAGGATTGATATTACTTACTTCAGTGGTCTGTGTAGTTCCTGGTGTTTCTGGCTCGTCCCAACGAAGTTCTTCAAAAATTTCTTCCTCTGCCCTAGTGGGCTCTGAATTCTCTTCGTCTGTCAAATCTACCTCTTCTCCACTGTAGAAACCCTCTTCCCCATAGTTTTTCTTAAACAGTTTCTCAAGGTGAACCCCTTGAAATACTCTCCCACTGCGCGTATGTCCAGCTTTTGTGTCACTATCGTTGTCTGAATTCCTGAACATTAGCCTTTTAAGATCTGGCTGGTCTACTGTATCCTCAAGATGTGGTTTTCATGCAAGAGCATATTGATTCTTAACTTCAAAAAATTCAAAAATTTCCCTTTGGTTCCTTTGAAAAAGTATCTCTCGGCTTGGATATAAGATTCTACTCTGTCAACAACAAACTCAGTGATATACCCTCCAATGGTACTATCAAACCAATGATCTATTTCTTGGGATATGACGTTATCAAATCTCTTAACCTTCTGGATCAAGACCGACGTCCAAATCACATGAGGTCTAGATCTGATCTCGAAGTGGGTATCAACTAACCTAGCCAACCACTCGTGTAGCTCCTAATGGATTCCTCCAAAGAAGATCTCGTGAATGTTGGTGAAGATGTATCTTTGTAGCCAATCTTCAGTACTCAGTTTAGGGTTCTTGTTTTGGGCTTCAATGAAGTCCGTCTCTTGATCCTCTATCCACTTTTGAATCTTTGTCTTCGATGGGAACCGCCTTGACATTCCCTTACACATATTCTTTCCCCAACAAAGGAACCATTTGTTGGCACAGGGGGCAGACCCGAGGTTCACTCCAAGAGCACACCAACAAGCCCTAGCTACTAGCCCTTTCGGAAACACCTGCAAAGTAGATGCAGCCTCACTTGAAGCATATATGAGGGGGTTGAAGGACAAAGATTTCTACAACTAGGGGAATATCAAGTGGATCTAGTATAATAACAACACAACATGAATCTATCACTTATCAAGCTAGATCTATCCTTCCCAGCTATAGATCTGATCTAACACAGTAATGCAAATAACAATATAACAGGGACATAGATCAAAGAAACAATCACACACACAACACAAGATATACATGGTTCACCCTCTCTCTAGGGCTACGTCCACAGAACTGTGCTTATGATTTATTAAGGTAAAGCATACAGTTCTTGCCTACGCTCTCAGCTAGTAGATCTTATTTCTTCTCCCTCTTTCTCTACCCTTCCTACACACTCAGTTGGAAGACTTGACCTTCACACACAGCTAAATATATTACAATACCAGAAGGCTCTCTCCCTCAGCACTTCTCTCTCATGATACAATAATCTCTCACAACAATAGAACTAGATCAACAACAATATCATACCAACCCGACCCAGGTCCTCTTGACCTTTATTTATACATTACAATACCTCACTGACATCCTTAGGCCGAAACCTAAGTGTCAAAACCCTAAATACCATAACCCTAGGTATCTAAAACCCTAGGTCAACTTGATCCACTTTTTTTGGGCTTCGCCAACCTGTCTTTCCTTCCTTCTCGTGCGATGCTCCAAAGAATCTAACGATGGTTTTCTCCTCTTTATAATTTGTCCTCAATCCATCTTCCTTGTTGATTTGTCATCCTTGATCTCCTCATCCAACGACTTGATTTTCCACACTTCGCTCCATATTTTCTTCTCTTTTTCTCACTTCGACCTGGTGACAGTCACTGTGTCTCCCGCGAAGCTCGCTTTTTACCTTTTCTTCCTTGTTCTTCGCTTCCTTCCATAACCAAGGGCCAACAGGTCATCTAAATTTTTTATTGTTGTGTGGTCATGAACTACAAGATCATCGTCGTCATATGCTACATCTTAATTTAAAACTTCTTGTGTTTTTGTCTTTCGACAAGTTGTTGCATCATGATTTGGATCTATTAGCATTGTTTTTTCTACATTTACTTTGCAAAAGAGATTAATAAACTTGGATTTCTCATATATTTCTATGTATTTTAGACCACAAAGAACCATGTTGTAGAAGAAAAATAATGAATTTTGAAAAATTAAACTTGAAAATTGAGGTACCATTGATAGAGATTGTGGTATGGACTTATCTAATAAAAAATCACTCGTGTGGAAAATGAGTAGTTTTAATTCATGATAAAAAAAATTGTAGTGTGGTTGACTAATTTAAGGCGTAATATGTCACATAGGAATTTTCACTCTTGTGAGAAAAATGTAGAAAATAACATAAAAAGGAAGAAAATAGATGGAAAAACATGAGAAACAAGGTGTTACCTATGTGCTAACAACCTTGAAAGAATAGGATAAAGACAGAATTACCTATGCATTGACAACCTTGAAATGAAAAGGGAATAGTTCCCACAGGATCGTGGGCATATTTGTAGATACTACAACTTTTCTCACAGGCCCGTGGGTAGAGTTGCTATGTAGTTGCCACATGGAAACTCTGCCCACAGGATTGTGAGTAGAGTTGCCTTTCTATGTTCCTAAATTACCACAATATAATAGGATTTTTCCTCTCTAATGAGTTTGAGGCATGCTAATGTGTCACACTCACTAGAGAGGCACAATTCTCTTATATGGTCATCATTTAGACACATAGAAAGGCAAGTGGGCAAAGATGCATTTCTATGTTCTTAAATGACCACCATATTGTTGATACTGGGAGGGGGTTGAATCAATATCAAGTACAATTTAAAACCTTTTTCAACAACTATTTAAACCATTCAACTATATCCAATGAGAAATGAACAATAGTATAAGAGTTACACCAATACACCATAATACACCATGCACAATATATGATAAATAATAAATAGTTTATTGTTCAAGGGAAGTAATGAATTCCAAAGGTAGCTACAGCTTCCAAATGTAGAGGGAGGGATAAACCTCCAAGAGGAAGATACAATCCTCCAATATCAAGAGAGATTTGAACTCTCCATCCTTTCCCCTTTCTTCCACCCAAGAATATATGAGAGATAATAAATCTTTACATTAAATCATCACCATCAACCAATCATCACATAGAACCTAATAATGCTTCCTGAGACTTCTTCAATTTATGCAATTCTTCAATTCTTGGAGTACTCTGATCTTGTAGATAATATTACTCAATGTATTTTCTGAAACTCCTCCAATTTTTAATCCTTGAATCCTCCCCAAAAAGAGGTTATAGAAAGAATGGTAGACTTTATTCAATTCTGGTCTGTTCAGAAGACCCAACTTGTATAGCATGCCCCACGCTCAATATTTAACATCCGATTTTGAAACTTGCACACAAGAAACTATAGTCCATACTATTTCCAATGGAAGTGGTCCCACTTCATTTGGATTCTGTATGAAGAAGTTATGATTGTTTTACCTGGAACACCTGTTTATTTACTAGCTTCAGGATGGGTCACAAACCCTATCTTCCACATAGTGTATCTCCATAATTATAGAGAATCAAGAGCTGAACTTTTTTCCAGAGGTACCTTGATAGTCTTCTCAATACCATAGCGATTTCACCATCTAAATCATTCTAGAAAAAAAGTTATAGCAAAAATGGTAAGATGACCTGAAAATAACATACCTTAGAACACATCACCAAAAGATTTCATCCTCCCTTGAAATCCGGACTTATTTTACTTCTTATTCCCTCTAAAATTCGACTTGTATCAAATGAATGTATAATGATGTTTATTTATACCATTTATGTCACTTCCTTTTAACATTAGGGCCGACCTGACACTTTCTTATTTTGTAATTCTTTTCTTTAATTATCT
>ML805183.1:0-40499 GCA_009831015.1 Picea engelmannii | reverse complement strand
GTTCCTTTTTGCTTCCTTCTGAGCTGCAGTCTTTGGTTTCTTCAAAGCATTATATCCTGAAGCAACTGAGAACCAAACATCTGCCCCAAGAGATTTCAAGTAAGTTTCCATTCTATTTTTCCAGTATTCAAAATTGCTTCCATCAAATGGTGGAATCCCATTTGGAATCTTGTCTTGCATTTCTATATAGGATATTCCTTCCAGTGGTTAAACTGTACTGAAGGTAACCTGCTCTGATACCAATTGTTGATACTGAGAGGGAGGTGAATTAGTATCAAGTACAATTTAAAACCTTTTTCAACTTATACTTAAACCATTCAACTATATCCAATGAGAAATGAACAATAGTATAAGAGTTACACAAATACACCATAATACACCATGCACAATATATGAGAAATAATCAATAGTTTATTGGTCAAGGGAAGTAATGACTTCCAAAGGTAGCTACAACTTCCAAATGTAGAGAGAGGGATAAACCTCCAAGAGGAAGATAGAATCCTCCAATATCAAGAGAGATTTGAACTCTCCATCCTTACCCCTTCCTTCCACCCAATAATATATGAGAGATAATAAATCTTTACATTAAATCATCACCATCAACCAATCATCACATAGAACCTAATAATGTTTCCTGAGACTTCTTCAATTTTTGCAATTCTTCAATTCTTGGAGTACTCTGATCCTATAGATAATATTACTCAATGTATTCTCTGAAACTCCTCCAATTTTCATTCCTTGAATCCTCCCCAAAAAGAGGTTATAGAAAGAATGGTAGACTTTATTCAATTCTGGTCTGTTCAGAAGACCCAACTTGTACAACATGCCTCATGCTCAATATTTAACATCTGATTCTGAAACTCTCATACAAGAAACTAAAGTACGTACTCTTTCCAATGGAAGTGGTCCCACTTCATTTGTATTCTGTATGAATAAGTTATGACTAGTTTACCCGGAACACCTGTTTATTGACTAGCTCAGGACTAGTCACAAACCCTATCTTCCACAGAGTGTATCTCCGTAATTATAGTGAATCAAGAGATGAAATTTTTACCAGAGGTACCTTGATATGTCTTCTCAATACCATAGCGATTTCACCATCTAACTTGTTCTAGAAAAAAATTTATAGCAAAAATGGTAAGATGACCTGAAAATAACATACCTTAGAACACATCACCAAAAGATTTCATCCTCCCTTGAAATCTGACCTTCTTTTACTTCTTATTCCCTATGAAATTCGACCTGTATCAAATAAATGTATAATGATGTTTATTTATACCATTTATGTCGCTTCCTTTTAACATTAGGGCCGACCTAATGCTTTCTTATTTTGTAATTCTTTTCTTTAATTATCTTCAGGGCCTACATGTACAATTCACTTTGTCATCTTCAAAAATTCATTTCTCCTCAACCATGAGGATCCATGTGGCGTGCCACATACCACTGGAAACAACATGATGTATACTATCCATCCATGGGTGTTGTATCTGCATGTGCATTTTTCTTCATGTCCAAATATCTTCATCAATCTTGTGGTCCAAAACCCATGACTAGGGTTGACATTAATGACAACAACCAATATTCCAACACATATAAGAGGATTGTGCCTCTCTAATGAGCGTGACACATCAATATGCCTCACACTCATTAGAGAGGAAAACTCATTTTATGTGGTGGTCATTTAGGGACATAGAAAGGTAAGTTTTCCCACAAATCTATGGGAAGAGACCCAATTTATCATTGATAATATCTTGATCCATGTGTGAGAGTGTGAGAGATTGTGCATTCTTGGGGAGTTTTCAGGAAATGGGAGATGGAAAAACCACAAGATGTATCATGGAACTTATCATTACAATTCTTTGTAGAGTTTATTAGAGGAATGGAGGTTAATTAATGGTGTTCTCCACATGTTCTCCATGCATGTTGTATGAAGGTTCTACAAGGAGGGTATAATGGTGAAAATGACTAGTGGAATGTTGTGGAGTGAATATAAATAAGATTTGGTGTTGTTGATGATGTCCTTTCATGTTGTTGCAATAATGAATAACCTGTTTGAAAAATATAACTTGTTCTTGTTATTGTAATAGTTTATTATTTCCCTAAAAAAAAAAAAACACTACATAATATTGGAGGTTCAAGATTATTACATCACATAATTGTTTATGTCACTCGTAAGTTGTATTATTATGTTATTGTGGTTTCCTCAAGATGTTTCATCACAACCCTTATGACACTAACTGTTTCTCTCATTTGACGCACTATTATAGGACGCACAACCAAACAAGTATTTTCCAGATCTATCTTCGTCGAGTGAGGGAAGTTCAACTAGAATAGAGGAAAGTGAGACATCTAGTAGGTCTAATAGGTGGAGATCAACTAGAGGTGAGAAGATCAGAAGAAAATTCCATAGATGGATAGAATTATTTCTTGCTAAAGGGGGGTCATGTTCTTATGATGATAAGAGAATAAATGACATTGAGGTGCCCTTGAGGTACAATTTTCTAGTGAAACGATGGGTACCCAAGGATCGTCCTCAAATAAAAAATGATTTTTGTGTCAATGAAAGGATATATTGCATTTCTCCATCATCATTACAAGGTTTGGGGCTATTTTCCATGGATGGAATAAAGGTATGTTATGACATAATAACTGAATTGATGGAGTATGTGGGACCCTATTACATCTACAAAGATTGGATACAACTAGTCCAATATACAAAAAATATGCAAAGATATGGCGTGGATGAAAATTATATACAACTAAAAGAAAATGATAAAAATAAAGGAGTATATTTATGGAAGCCCAAAGAAACGGGGAACATTGTAGGGTTTATAAACAATACACGACCCATGACCAAAAATAAGCAACCCAATTGCGTATTTGAGGGGTGTGAAGGAAACTGTGTATTCGTATGTGCAATAAAATCAATAGTTGTAGGGGAAGATTTGTTGATTGATTACAATTTGAATCGAGTAGATACAAAAATTTCTATTATGAGGGAGGTACGTATACTATTTCACCCAACCTGTAAGCAATGACTATTATATTTTATGATTATCATTTACTAATAGAGACAAGAAACATACATTGTCTTCAATATGATCCTCTAAAATAGAACTAAAAACTCATATGGAAAGACATTTAATGATAATACCGATCCTTTATTTGTTACTACATTAGGATCACTCCTCAAAGTTGTAAAAATTTTGATGTTATGTTTTTTACAAGTAAATCATCCACTAAAATGGTGTTATGTAACTTTATTTTGCATACATTTGATTTTCTTCATTTTTTTCTAATTCTTATATTTACATTTCTTTGTTGGCAACACCATTGTCCTGGGGTGATAGGGGGAAGGAAACAATCTTAGAGAATTCCATATATTATAAAGAAGAAGAGATTACTAATGAACAATTTTTTTCCTCCCCCAATCCAGTCTAAAAAATAAAGAAGCTTCTGAGAAAATCAAACATCGAACTTGCTTGTTTGATTGAGATTTAGCCACGAACACAAGAGATAAAGGAAATAATTAAATCCTTCATGAACACAATTCAAAGATATGGGGTAAGCAATATATTATTTATCCCATTTATTTATTTTGGATTTTGTTTGGCGCATGCCTATTTTGAGAAGGAAGTCTATTCTGGGTGCAAGCCTATTTTTGGAGAAAATATTTATTTTGGGAAATACCTAATTTTGGAGTGCATGCAATAGATGGAAAGAAAGAAACATGCAAAAAAAGAAGGAAAAACAACATGAAAGAGGAAAGGAAACATGGCACGCAAGCAGGAAAGCCTAACCATGATAGGGTTAGAGTTTTTGATAAGGATTGTAATGACTATAAGCCTATAAAATAGTATAAATAAAAACCTAGGAGGTATAGGAAGGGGGATTCCAGTTAGAGAGGGATTATTGTTGAGGATTTTATTGTAATAGGTATTATAGAAGAGTCAAATAAGCTAGAGTTGAGGGTTAGGTCACATGCTAAGGAGCACGGTGTGATCTAGTACGCCTCACAAAGGTTCCTTAATCTCATGTTGATTGTATTATTGAAGATGTAATGTGCGCAACACAAATTTTGCAGCAGATTAAATAAAAGAGTAGAGAAGCCAAATCTTTGTAGACGTAGCCCCAGCATAGATGATTTTAGGGGCTAAATTTTGCAAATGGGATAATTTTCCATGGTTTTCCCCAAAGAACAATTCACCAATTTCCATTTTTTTTTAAAAAGATTCACCCAAATTCCATAGAATAAAGTTATTTTACCTTAAAAATCGCCAAAATTGTATAGAAAGTATATAAAATTCTTAGAAATTTGAATATTTTTACAAAACTATCGCCAAACATTTTACATTTTGCATATTAAGGACTAGTAATATTAGCCCATGTTTCTACATTTTAATATAAATTTCCATTCTTAAAATCATCCACGAGCCCTAGGAGGGGGTGAAACATGGTAAAACTTGTGTTCTTTGTGATGTTTATTGACTATTTACTTTATGTTAATGAATAGCTTATGAATGAATGATTAAACTAAATGTATCAATATGCATGCATAAGTATAAAGATGAATGAATCCTGGAAATACTCAAATCAATAACAAGGTTAATGCACAAGGAAGGAAGAACACAACCACAGATCCCCACTCATTCCTAGACTGCAAACACCTGGGTATTACAGTCACACATAAAAGCTATCTCGGGTGAGACTGTGCTAGGCACTCTGTGCACAACGTTTCTCTCTAGTTTTCCAGGAGGGCCAATAGTTTTAGATGGCTTTGTTGGAAAATTGTTGAGATCTGAACCTGGGTCAGCCCAAGAAATGAAATATTAAGCCAACAAATGGTTTCATTGCCGGATAGAATTGCACAGAATTGAGTGGACGAGATTCGTGGAGGAAACACGCGGAGAATGAAATTATAGAAGGGAATGTTCAGGCCATGGAATCCAATGAAGGTGGAGATTGAAATATGGGTGGAAACAAAATAACTTGAGTTTGCACAAAAGGACAACAAAAACCCTAAGTTGACATCGCACAAATATCTCAACAAATATGTTTTTAGCGACTTGCATGAAGTATTTTTTTTTTATTTCCTGCATTTGTTGCAGGAGTGGGTATTGAGGCTAAAACACAACCACCCTACAAATTGAATCATACCACTGGAGTGGAATCCTGTGGAGATCACGTAGTTACAACAAGTTATTAACAAATTTATGCGTGCAAGAGATTTATGGTTAGACAATATTGTTGCAGGATTTATCACCAAATTTGCAGTAGATACTGCGAAGCCTTACACTACAATAGAGAAGGATTTTCTAAAAGGACCCAAAGGTAGGTAAATCATATCACTGTATAATTCAATCAAGATTTTATTGCATGACAACAGTGTGATTACCATGGAATAAGACAACTAAACTTCCCTACGTGCATGGGGGAAGGGGGGGAAGCACTGGCAAGAGGTTGAGAAATGTAGGAGATGGATAAGGGAAATAAGAAGGAGGCCATGGACCCAATCATGATGGAGGAAGATAGATAAAGTCGATAATGGCAGAAGCTGGAAAGGTGCACAGTGGAGTACCCTACCAATATAAAATGAATAACAAGAAGAGAGACATAGATGATAGAGAGGGCTTGGGAAATGATGAAGAAGAGGTAGAGGATATCCGGGATGTGGAGCAGATTGAGGAAATCCCACGTGCAACATATGAAAGGAAAACATGAGGTCCAGGTTCAAAGACAAAAGGTAGAAATCTAATCTAGATCACTATCAGTGTGGAACCTACAACCTCATGTGCAACTAATACACCAGAAAGAACACCAGCGTTTAGACAACCGAATTTTAGTGCAAGAAAAACAATAATACAAGGATCCAATAAAGGAGCATCAACTGGGGAGCCAGTTCAAGAACTAATAATCGAATATCTACACCACACAGAGGACTTGGTTCAACACAGTTCAAAATGGCAGAACATGATCCCACGATCAGATTACCAGAATTTCAAGGAGAGGCATATGAGGACCCTGAAAAACATGTATTCATATATGAGAATATTTGGGAAGAAAAGAAGATCACACATGAGGATACAAAATGCATGCAGTTATCTATCACAGTAAGAGACCACACACTCGACTGGTACATGAGCCTAGATGTAAATAGTGCACCAAGAGTAACAAGGACTATTTCAAAAGTGAAAAAACTATTGATAAACGAATTTCAGAAGCCCAAATCAGAGGACTAGTATATGAATGAAATGATTGAAATCAGGAAAAAACTAGGTGAGTCTATTTGGGAGATTGATCAGGGGTTTAAACGTCTGAAAGATAAGTTGAAGTATGCAATTACTGACATGCAACATAGGCACTTATTTGTGAATTCACTGTTACCACACTTGAAATACCTGTTAAGACAACAAAATTTCCAAACTCGGGCAGAAGATCTGCAAGAAACCTTACAACTGGAAGAAAACTAGTATCAGAAGAAAAATCCAACAATAGAGGAGTTGAAGGAGGATCTGAAGAATCTAACATTTCAACTTAACTAGAATAAGTGAAAATAGAAAAGAGAAGTTGTTTGGTGTACCCTATGTAGGACAAAAGGACACCATAAGAACGAATGTCCAACTTTCATGTAGTATATGGAAATAGGAGTACCAAAACCTTTGCAAACAAGAGGACCATGGTGCAATATTTGTAAAATTCATGGGCATGATCCATATCATTGTCTAATGATGCAAAAGTATAATAAAGCACCCAAAAGTTCATATTGCAATTTTTTCAAGTTGGTGGGTCATGAAGATAAGGATTGTAGGACGATGGAGCCGATGAGATAAAGAAATTTAGATACTTATAGGGTGCAAGAATAAATGATGATAGGACAAGCTTCACCTCAGTTGAACTAGGTACCACCACCATACAATAATGCACAAAAATAATACAACATTGTACAGTCGCAATACAATAATGCACAGCCACAGCATAACCTCGTGCAGTATAACGAGGTACCTCAATAAAACACACCACGAGGAGATCAAGGTGGATACAGAGGTGGAGAACGAGGTAGAGGAGAATTTGGATGAAGAAGAGGACCAATACTATGCCACAACTGCCAACAACTAGGATATTATGCAAGGGATTGTCCACTTCCACCACCAACATTTATGAACTGTCGTGCAACATACCATGAAACAAAGGATTGTCCAACACTCTTGGGAAAGATCCAAGAAAAAAGGAACCAAAACAATAAGAATGTCCAGTGGATCTCTACATAAGCCATGGATGATGGGATAAACATCAATATAGTCATTTGAGGAGGATCCAAGACATGAAATGATGCAATAAAACAAGATCCAACGCAACACCAATGGGTTAAGAAGAATATTGATCCACAAAAACAATTTGATGCAAGAAAAGAAAAGGAAACATTTAAGGAGGCCAAATAGGAGTTTCTCAAGCAAAATTTTTCTTCTACATCAGCGGCACAACAAACTCAGAACTCACCAATGTATGTGATGCCCTCCTCAATGGACCTTACCAGTAAAGGACAACCTTTAGAGAAAGTAAGTACCATAAAAAAAAAATTGCAGTCCTGTGATAAGTTATTGAAGGATCCATCATCTGTTAAGATCTTACAAAATATGCTAGAAATATGTAACACAGAGGTAGAATGAAAATTAGAGAAGAAAGAAATCAATCATCTCCATACAAGAAGAAGGACAAGTAGAGAATTCATATTAAATGCTAACATTAGGGATTTCAACATAGGAGATATTATACTAGACTTAGGCTCTGAAGTAAATGTCTTACCTAAGAAGACATGGCATTGTATGTGAGAAGCCACACTAGGCTATTCACCTGTCAAGTTGAAATTAGAAAATCAACATAGAGTGTTACCAATTGGAAGGATTAAAGGCATGCCAAGAGATTTGGATGGAGTGCACACTAATATGGTAGATTTCGAAGTAATAGAGATAGTAGATGGCTCAATACCTTACCCTGCATTGCTTGGATTGGATTGGGAATTTGATAACCAGGCTATAAGCAACCTGAAGACAAGAAAAATGACTTTTGAATTATGAGAATATAGATTCATTACACCATTGGATCCTTCAGAAGGAGAGAGTTTTGTAGATCCCACTTGTTTGGATCTGGAAGAAATAAACTAGTTGTATAGAACCACCGCATGAGAATAGGACTATGTTAACCCAACTACAAATGGGGTACTCAGCTATAGAAGCATTACATCATGTGGTTATGACTTAGACACGTGTTTGGAGAATTGGAAACAATAATTACATGAAGTTTCCACGAGGTGCACAAGAATAGATCGCTTAGTAAGATGGGTTGGTACAGAGATAAGATAACCTCCTAGTTTTCATGGGTTAAATTACTTAGAAGAATTTATGACAAAATATGAAGAGGAAGTGTTAGAAAATCATAAGCTCTTAGACCTAGATATTGCACTCAAAGAAACACCTGCAAGATGGTGGGGTGTGCACAAATAAATAATTCAGAACTAGTATCAATGTAAATGACTACTACACATTAGATTTGACACAGAATCAAGGAGAAATATAGTCCATAATTATGATGGGAAAGTCACACCAGTTGAACACGCAGAGAAGTGCAGAACACAGTGGAGGATGACACCACTAGAGGAATGGACTCATCACTTTATCCATACATTGGAAGGAATCCCAATGAACTGGTATATAGACCAGGAGATACACATAGGCAGTATAGAATGGACATGATTACAACAGAATTTTGTAGTCACCTTCTCATTTGAATATGAGAACTCCAAAATTGATTCAACATTGAAGATGATACGAGGAATGTTATTTATTGATGAAACAGAGGTTGAAATCATGACAAAATATCAACAATAGAATAGACAGATACTAAAATAACTACTCTCATGCTATCATGTTGAAGAGGAAGCACCAGATGAAGATGATCTGCACAACATTCAGATTACAGATATTGAAGGAGAAAGAGAGGTGGAAGGTCCATCTCTAGAGTCAAAAGTATTTGTTGTACCAATCAAAGTTAATAAAGTCAACATTGGGACAAATGACAATCCTAAAATGACAAGTATTGGAGACTATTGGGATGAACAAATAGTAGAAAAAATAACAGAGTTACTGTGCGAATACAGTGACCTTTTTCCAACAACCTTTATAGAGATGAAAGGCATAACAGGGGAGCTAGGTGAGATGAATATACCCCTCAAACCTGAGGATAGACCTGTCATGAAAATACCTTACAGACTGAATCTAGTGTATAAGAAGAAATTAAAAGAAGAAATTGATCGAATGCTGGAAGTTGGTATTATAGAACCAGTAGAGGAATCATAATGGATCAATCATTTGGTAGTCCAAGAAAAGAAACAAGGGGGGATAAGTATTTGTGTATATCTAAGGAAGCTCAATGATGCTTGCTTACATGACCCTTTGCCAACCCTTTTTATAGATGAGTTCTTAGATAATGTAGGAGGCCAGGAAGCATATTCATTTATAGATGGATTTTCAAGTTACCATCAGATCAAAATAGCTCCAAAAGACATATATAAGACTAATTTTTCTATAGAATGGGGATCCTACCAATATATAGTCATGCCACTTGGGTTGAAGGATGCAACAACCATATTTTCAAGAGTAATCATAGCTTCTTTTAAGGAATTCATACATCAGTTTATAGAAGTATATCTGGATGACTGGATTGTATATAGTCTTTTAAAGGACCGTGTAGAAGTTATAAGATTAATGTTGGAAAGATGCAGATAATGTTAGATCTCATTAAACATCAAGAAATGTATTTTCGGTACACATTTTGGAATATTGTTGGGACATATAGTGTGTAAACAAGGTTTAATAGTGGATCTTGCTAAGATTGTAGTTAGTGTAAATTTACCACCACCAAAACTAGTGCTCCAGTTAAGAACAACACTGGGACATACAAGTTATTATGGGAAATTTATAAAGGGGTATGCGCAGATTATTGAACCAATGGAAAAAATATTAAAGAAGGACACCAAATTTCAGTGGAATGAGGACTGTCAGCAAGGATTGGACACTTTAAAAGAAAATATGGTAATAACACCTATACTAGTATTCCCAGATTGGGAAAAGACATTTCATGTGCATGTAGATGCATCAACCATAACACATGGAGCAATTTTGGCGCAACCAGGAGCAGGGGATTTAAACCATCATATATCCTTTGGAAACATAAAGTTGTTAGAATCAGAGAAGAACTACAAGACCACAGAAAGAGAAGGCCTAGCCATGGTATGTGCAGTTTAGGAATTCATGCACTATTTCCTAGGTAAACACTTTAAAATGTTCACAGACCATTCTGCCCTCAAATATCTAGTCAACAAACCAATGTTGGGGGGGAGGATCTATAGATGGATATTATTGTTTCAAGAATTTGATTTCAAAGAGATAGTCAAACTAGGGAAGTTGAATGCAGGACCTGATCACCTATCAAGGGTAACTAATGGAGAAGAACCTACTAACTTGGAAGACAACTTCCCTGATGCACAGTTATTTTTAGTACAAGTAGTTGATGAATACTTCGTTGATATTATTGAATACTTAAGTAAAGGGGTTGTGCCACAGGAGTTCAGCACTGTGCAGAAGAAAAATATGGTAGTGAAAGCTGCAAACTATCAACTTATTGCAAAACATTTATACAAGATGGGCAGAGATAAAATTTTGAGAAGTGTGTATTGGAACATGAAAGGCCCATAATTTTGGTAGAAGCTCATGAAAGTATAGTTGGAGGACACTATGCAGGTAAATCTACTGTGTAGAAGGTATTGCATGTAGGATTATGGTGGCCAACAGTCCATAAAGATGCCAAGGAATATGTCCATAAATGTGATGTCTGTCAGAGGCTTGACAAACTGAACAAAAGGGATGTGATGCCCCTAAGACCACAAGTGACTCTGCAGGTATTTGACAAATGGTAAATAGACTTTGTTGGACCGATAAATCCACCAACAAAAAGGTCAAGAGCTATATATATCATTACTACAATGGAATACTTAACAAGATGGAAATAAGCACACCAGTCAAGGATTGTAGCATAGAGACAACAACACACTTCTTGTTTGAACAAGTGATCACCAAATTTGGATGTCCTAGGATTCTGATTAGTGACCAAGGAACTCACTTTATCAATAATACCATCAGGGCTATGAATGAAGAGTTTGAAGTCTATCACCAGAAGAGTACGCCATACCATCCTTAGCAAAATGGAACAACATAAGATTTCAATAATATTTTGGAAAATTCTTTGACTAAGCTCTGCAATGTGAGCATGGATGATTGGGACTTCAAAATACCAACAGTACTATGGGCATATAGGACCACATGTAAGAATTTGATAGGACAAACACCATTCATATTGGTTTATGGTAAGGAAGCAGTGGTGCCATTATAATTTTTGATACCCAGTCTGGGCATAGCAACAATTCCCAACATGACAGAAAGAGGCGCAGTACAGGAGAGATTAAGTCAACTAATGGAAATGGAAGAGGAAGAGATCCTGGTAGGATTTCACTAGGAAGTACAAAAAGAAAGAGACAAATCCTGACATGACAGACATATTAAAAAGAAGAGTTTTAAGGAGGGATACATAGTTTTTCTCTATGACAACAAAATTTTCCAACACCCTGGTAAGTTTAGAATGCATTGGCTAGGGCCATATGAAGTAAAGAATGTCACATATGGGGGATCTATACAACTAAAAGACTTGGGAGCAAAAAACCTGAAAGGAATGATCAATGGTAGTCGACTAAAAATATACAAGGACAATCGACCTACTAACCATTAAAAGTTACAATGCAATGAGAAGGACATGTATATAGTGTACTATAGCAAAGATTAGAAAAGAAAATGATAAAAATAAATAAAAAGGGTAAAAAGAATAAAAAAGGAATACAAAAATAGAAAAAGGAAGAAAAACATAAAAAGATGCAAAATTTGACTAAACCACAAGAAAGTGCGAAAAAAAGAAGTTGCATGCAACAATTACTACGACAATATCTAAAGACAACATGCAGGAAAAAGTGCACTTGACACAAATGCATGAAAAAAGTGAAAACAAGATACGACCAGGTCTATAAAAGGTGGAAAGAATGCATTTATTCAACACTTAGCGATTTTTTATCAAAAAGTGAGATACAATGAGCGTGATATAGCTATAAATTTGAAAAGAAGTAAGCGAGTGTGAAAATTGGATAAGAAGATGACCCCACCGAAGTTCGGCGCTCCAGGCCAGTATGTACGAGTTACTCGGCAGGTCCAAAGGCACAAGGAAAGAATGAGACAACCCAAGAATGTGGTCAAGATGGAAGATGTCACCACGTCAGACAAAGAATTGATCAGCCTGACATGGATTGAAGAGGAAACATCGACAACACAACAAGGAGAAATAGGGAAGAGTTCTGGGGCCTAGAATGGTATTCTAAACCCTAATCCTGAAACGTCTGTGAAACCTAATGAAACTATGGGATTATGAAATACCCATGAAGGAGAGGAGGTGTTGGTCGAGGATATCACCAACTGCTTGGATTCATAAAGAGAATAAGAGGACGCATAAATAGTAGAGGCAGACCCATCTGGTGTTCAGAAGAAAAGAAAGGTGCAAGATGCCATGGATATCACACTCCCATATCTCCCATACGCAGTGGTCATCGTGGACAATATGCTAGGAAAGGTACCAAAACTTAGGTACTCAGACCACAATGTGCACGATGTGACCAAATTCCCAGATTTGGTTGAAGAGAGTTACTTGTCAAACATAGGGGAAATTGGACCCTTGTGTAAACAAATAATGGAGCCGACGTAGTGGATAGCAGGGTTGTACAACTCTGTCATAATGAACTTGTTGGATATACCGCACTTCGGGCACAGTAAAATGTCGAGCTCTTGGTCAAACAACTATTCTCCCGTGTAGATGGAGGCATCCTATGGATGGATAGGCTAGTACAGCCGGATGTGGCGTTGATTACCAAAATCACATGATTACCTACATTCGGTGCACAGCAAGAGGAATACTTGGATAACAAGGTGCACGAGAAGGAAATCACAGAGTTGGTTAAAGAACAGTTTGACACCAATCAAGGTAATAGGGGCATTGTGCTCAAGGATATTAACGACAATGCGAAAAGGTTTTCCAGCAAGCTTATGGCTTGCAAGCTATTGAGGAAATGTCGAAAAGAAGAAGCGCCAATAGGATTTATTACATTAGTGGCACAGTGCACGAAAGGAATAATGTTCAGTTGGGAACCATACTTGCTAAACCAATTTTTGGTGGATTGTAGAGATGCGCAAGATAATGGAACTGAGTTCCATTAATCCTAGTTGATCATTCTTATAGCTTTGGTAGGAAGGAAGGAGAAAAAATTCTCAGATTTCCTGGATAATAAAGGGAAATTTTATGTGGCTAGATATGAGTCCCTCTGGTAGACCAAGGATAATAAAATGCAATAATCAAACAACACAGTTTTTGTAATGTTGTTGGAAGAAATAAAACAATGCACATCTAATGTATGGTGCATATTTGTGGAGATAATCCAAGAGACAAAAGGGATATACAGGTTCAAGGCATCCATGCACCACATGTGGATCTAGGACACAAGGGATCCAAAGAAGGTGTGGCTAGAAATGCAATATTGTGTCACCAAGGGAGAAGTTGATTGGATAGTCAAAGACTGCCCTGCACAATGGCAACTACCATTAACAAAAAAAAAAAAAATGGCAATCGTGGCACACTCCTCTAGGCCCAAGGAAAAGGTCAAAGCAGGTTCCTCAACAAGAAAAAACAACCCATCCGATAACACTAGAAAGGATGAAGCATGGAATCAACTGTTTGGAAGCAATGCAGTGCTGAAAATACCAAGGAGGACAACAACAACAACAAGGAAAGGTAACCAACCATAGAATAGAAAGGGGGATACATCACAGGCTAGGGAAGAGAGGGTTCAGGGTACAAAAACTGGGGAACAACCCTCACATACAAAAAGGAAGCCAATACAGGTAGAAGAGGCATGCAAAAAGAGAAATTACATCATGAAAGACCTAGTCATCACCCTAATAGAGGAGGATGAAGAGTTAGTCGTGAAAAATTTCCAACACAGGGGAGAAGAAGTGGTCCATATTGAAAAGGCACAGAGAGAATATATCATGGCCAAGCTCATCAAATTCTATGAAACTCTACAATAAGTACAGAGCCAAGTAGTACCACAGGCAACAGGAAAGACCCAACGACCCCCTATGCAGAAAGAAGGAGAGGAGATAATACAAATTGTAGTACAAGGTAGGGAGACATTTAGAGTCATGCACCAATTGATCAGAATGGATCAAGAGACTACGCAAAAACCCATGGGAGATGTGGATCAATTTGAATTTTTCATGGCACAAATACCCACCAAGGAACTATACATATTGCATGCCATTGTAATGCAAGAAGTGAAATTCAGGGCCTGCACATATGCAACCAACTTGGAGGTGGGTAGAGGAGTCGTTGAAATGTTACAAATCATATGAAACCAACTGAACTCTGATAAAGAGGAGGATAAAGAATGCATAGATAACTAGAACATGGATTAACACTAGTATATGATCGCATCCCAGACAACGTGCAAGCACTTGAGAGGAGTGAAAAGGAGAAGATCGACATGATTTCACAAAAAAATTGATAGGTATAAGCAAGAAATTGAGGAGCTAAAAGAAAGGATTAATCCTACAACTCCTTCGGAGGTTTGAGAACAGAGAGAACAACAATTCACACTCCAGATAGTGGATATGGAGAAAGAAGTAAAGGAAGTAGAAGAGTTGTTCGACAAAACTGCGCATATATGGACTATTCTGGAAGAAGATGAACAGGTCCAAAAGTGGGACCAACAAGAAGAGAAAATTGGCATTTCCATACAGGAGTTAAAGCAATGAGAAAGAAATGACTATCACAGAGCACTTGAAGGGCACTCAATAAATGAAGACTCTGCAGACAAAGTTGAAGACATCGCAGACAAAGAAGCAATAAAGACAAGCCGAATTATAACCCCTCCAAGAACAAGCAACACAAATGATTTCACAGCTGGAGGAAGAGAAGATAAGTATGGCACATGCATAGTGAGAGGGTGCAACATTAATGTAGGAGGAGATAATAGTGCAAATAGTAGAGGTGCTAACAGGAAAAGCTACACACGTGAGGGAAAAAGGAAAGTAATTAGCAAAAAAGTTCCACAGTTTGGACAAGGAAGTACATGGAGTGCACACCACTTGAGTGGCTCAAGACGAGCCACATGTTAGTGTTGGGGGTCTATTGGGCGCATGCCTATTTTGAGAATGAAGACTATTCTGGGTTCAGGCCTATTTTTGGAGAAAATATCTATTTTTGGAAAGACCTAATTTTTGAAAGGAAGACCTAATTTTGGAGCATACGCAACATATTGCAAGAAAGAAACATGCAAAAAAAGAAGGAAAATTAGCATGCAAGAGGAAAGGAAACGTGGTGCACAGGAAAGCAAGCCTAAACATGATAGGTTTAGGGTTTTTGATAAGTATTGTAACAACTATAAGCCTATAAAATAGTATAAATAATAACCTAGGAGGTCTAGGAAGGGGGATGCCAGTTAGAGAGGGATTATTGTCGAGGATTTGATTGTAATGGGTCTTATAGAAGAGTCGAATAATATAGAGTTGAGGGTTAGGTCACATGTCAAAGAGCCTGGTGTGATCTATTCTGCCTCACAGAGGTTCCTTAACCTCAGCTTGATTGTATTATTGAAGATGTAATACACACAACACATATTTTGTAGTGGATTAAATGAAAGAGAAGAGAAGCCAAATATTTGTGGACATAGTTTTGAAGGGGGTGAACCATAGTAAAACTTGTGTTATGTGTGATGTTTATTGACTATTTACTTTCTGTTAATGAATATCTTATGAATGAATGATTAAACTGGATGTATGAACATGCATGTATAAGGCTAAAGATGAATGAATCATGGAAATACTCAAATAAATAACAAGGTTAATGAATAAGGGAGGAACACAACCACAAATCCCAACACATTCCTAGACTGCAAACACCTAGGTATTATAGTCACCCATAAAATTTATCTCGGGTGAGACTGTGTTGGGCACTCTGTGCACAACGTTGCCTTCTAGTTTACTGTAATGTCCCTTTCCAAATAGGAGCTCCAGAGAGGAGGCTTAATGGTCTAAACTGCCCTGTTAGACTATAGCGAGGGCCAAAGAGGGGTAAACAGGGTTACTAGAGGTCACTCCAGTCACAGGTGTTATATTCGGAAAGTGGCATTGAGCTAAAAAGGGTTAAAAGCACTTTTAAGTCATTATGAGCTAAAAATAGAAGTCAACAATGAATTAGGGTTTCCACAGTGATTTAGGGTTTTGGAAGTCAACAATGAATTAGGGTTTCAACATGATTTAGGGTTTTGGAAAGCTATAAAGGAAGGGTTAGTGACCTAATTCATTATTATGTAAATTATGACTTGTCATTGAGGAGAAGAGGTGCATATTAGGAGAGAAATTTTAGTGTATTTCAGGACGAAGACACTAGTTGGCTGATTTCAGTGTTGAAATACACACCCTAGTCACCGAGAAGATCATCCAGGTCTTCCATCATTCTTCATTGATTCCACAGTGCTCCCATATTCCAGGTATTATATTTTAGTTAGTTATTTGTATTCTGTCTAAGATCCTTTTTTATTTTGATCTAGCTAAGTGTTGTTATTTTATTCAGCTGCATTCGACCATTTTGTAATCCATAGAGATATCATAATACAAAATTTGCAGTCCTTTGTTGCGTTTATTATTTGTATGATTATTTATATGTTGTAAACCTTTGATCCTACACACACATTAGCAGTGTTTCCTAGACTAGCCAAGTCAGGAACATTACAATGGTATTAGAGCTTTAGTCCTACCAGCCCGTGACTAAAGACAATGAGTGCAACAGAAGACCCATAGGGCCATGAACACGTAGGTGATGAATATGTCACTTACAACAGGCATCAGGAAAGAAGGCATAGGCTTGATTTCCCCCCTTTTCCTCCTAGCTCAGAGTTAGAGGAAGAGGCACACAGAGAAGCAGAGAGAAGGGAAGAGCATGAGGCTGAGTGTGAGGTAGAGAGGATACTAGGAGACATATATGAGCGACTAGAGGGCAGTGGAAAGGCCCCCGTATATCTAGAGGCATCTTTCATGTAGTTTATCAATGGTATGTTAGCTAGTCAATGAACCATGTCTCAGTCCTTGGCACAGGTGGTTGATAGATTGGCTAGAGTGGGCACCCCAGATACACAAGTCCCGCATGCAGCATAGGAGAACTTGGGAGCAGGCATTAAACCCCAGTCACCCTCTCACACATACACCTCTGGAAGTAGGATTCCCAGACCCTTGTTTCCCATTTTCCAAAGGGCACCCCTGGTAGAAACACCGCCACCAATAGCACAGAGGCCACCCACTCATGCCGACGACATTGCAGAGTATAGGAGGGAGTACATAGCATTGGGTCATGACTTCCATTAGAACATGACCTTAGTCGAGTACTGTGGACTCAGACTCAGGAACTGCCCCAAAGAGCCGCATAAGGGAGGACCACAACAGTAGAAGGGGCATAACCACGAAAAGTTGGGAAACTCGCCATCCCTTCTTTCGACGGATCATCCAAATACACCGCCAGAACTTGGGTACTTAAGTTAGACACACATTACAAGCTCAACCAGATGACCAAGAAAAAGGCCTTCAGTTTCATGACCTTACACTTGGAGGGTGAGGCACACGAGTGGTGGTATTATGGACTCATGAAATTAGGTCACAATCACATCACTTCCTATAGGGAGTTTACAGATATGCTCATGGACAGGTTTGAGAGGAAGGATCCTAAGATACACTTCAGGGATCTAGCCCAGTTGAGACAAACTGACACAGCATAGGCGTTCATAACAAAGTTTCAGTAAGTAGCCATGGCAATGACAAATATATTAGAGCCCAGGATGATCATGCTATTCACAGAAGGACTCACAGAGACTTTGAGAGGATGGGTGAAGGCATACAAGCCTCCCACTTTGCAAGATGCCATCCTTCGCACTCGAGATCTGACAGACTCAGTGCCAAAGACTAAAACTTTCTCCAAACCATTTGTACCCTAGAGGGATCAAGACAGGAAGCCATTCCAGAGAGAATGGAAGGGAAAGGAGAAGTTGGATGATGAGACTAGGCAAGAGCTTATGAGGAAGAAGCTTTGCTTTAGCTGCAGAGATCCTTATGTCCCAGACCACAGGTGCATGGGAAAATGAGAGATTCATTATATTGAGGTAGTAGCAGACAGCGTGGACAGTGAGGAGGAGGAGCAGGACAGTGGATACACTAGTTCAAAGGAGGAGTCAGGACCAGCAGAGGAGCAACCTCCCCATAGACCATCGACACCAGCAAGAGCCCATCCTCCAATAGGCCCACAACCGCCAGAATAGGCTAACAGGAGGAAACTAGTAAAGGGAGGTGTCAGAGTGACCCTTTTTGGTGTTCCCAAGTATGATACCCTCCATATAAGAGGGATTATTTAGGGGCAACGGTAAATCTCCCAGATAGATGGTGGGGCCACCCACAACTTCATTGAGACTTCACTAGTATTGAGATGGGCACTTCAGACAGAGGAGTTTGAGGGGTTTGATGTTGCGGTAGAAGATGGCCACACAGTGGAGTGTCTAGATAGAGTTCCAAACTTAGAGATGAAGTTAGGCAACTACACAGTGAGAGACACATTTTATGTGGTTGACCTATTGGACATAGATGTGGTGTTAGGAGTTTAGTGGATGATTACCTTGGGAAAAATCACTACCAACTACCAATCCTTGGAAATGGGATTCAAAGATCAGGATGGGAAGAAGGTTTTTCTAAGAGGTATGTCGACAGGAGCACCCAGGACAGTTTCATCCAAGAGGATGGAGAGAATATTTAGACATGGGGAGGTAGCATATGCCGCAGAATGCTTGATCACTACTCAGAAGGATTCAGAAGGTCGACAACAATACCATATAGAGATCAAGAATTTATTGGGATGACATCAGCAGGTCTTTGAGGCAATTCCACCGGGGAGACCACCTGACAGGGGGTTTGATCACACCATTGAGTTGGAGGAGGGGGAAAAACCTATGATCAGCCCCCCCTATCGTCATCCTAGGAGGTTCAAGGATGAGATAGAGAAGGAAATCAAGGAATTGCTAGCGATGGGACACATCAGACCGAGCAGTATCCCATTTTCTTCTTTAGTTGTCTTAGTTCTGAAGAAGGATGGCACCATGAGGATGTGCATTGATTATCGAGCCTTGAACAAGAAAACCATCAAGAATTAGTACCCTATCCCACGCATTGACGAGTTGATGGATGAACTTCATGGGGCAGTTTTCTTCTAAAAAATTGATCTATGCTCTGGATATCATCATATTAGTATCCGAGAGAAGGACATAGGGAATATGACATTTCGATGTCATTTTGGACACTTTGAGTTCCTGGTTATGCCATTTGGGCTAACCAATGCACCCGCTACATTCCAGTCTTGCATGAACCATATATTCAGGGATTAGTTAAGGAAATCAGTCTTGGTTTTCTTCGATGACATCTTGATCTATAGCCAGTCATGGCAAGATCATATGAGGCACCTGGATGAGGTATTGAGCAACATGGAGGCACAATCATTAAATGCCAAAGAGTCCAAGTGTGATTTCAGTATGACAGAGCTTCTTTACTTAGGCCACATCATCAGTGCACAGGGGGTACAGGTGCACCAAGAGAAGATCAGGGCCATTTTGGATTGGCCAACACCTAAGAACGTGATAGAATTAAGGAGCTTCTTTGGGCTGTGCAGTTATTACAAATGGTTCATCCGGGGTTTTTCTCAGCTTGGAGCACCACTTTGATCACATGAAGGAAGTCATGGGCACTTGTCTAGTGTTGGCACTACCAGACTTCACCTTGCCATTTGTACTAGAGTGTGATGCATCCAGCGAATGGATCGGTGCAGTTTTGATGTAGGGAGGACACCCCATTGTATTCGAGAGTCGAAATCTTAGTCAACCTGAGAGGTTGTACTCCATTTATGACAAGGAAATGTTGGCAATCATGCATGCCTTAACCAATTTCAGACAATATTTGGTGGGCAACAAATTTGTGGTCAAGACCGATTACAATAGTTTGAAGTATTTCCTTGAGTAGAAGGACCTCAGTGAGCGCCAACATAAATGGGTGATGAAGGTACAAGCATTCAACTTTGACATATAGTATGTCAAGGGGAAGAAGAACATTGTGGCTAATGCACTATCGAGGAGACCTATGACATGTTCCTTGATGGAGATTTCAACAGATTGGAAATCCCACTTGTTAGTGGAATATTCCAAGAACAAGTTCACTTGTGAGGTGATGGATGGGCAGATACAGGATGACCGGTATAGGGTCATTGACGATGTCATATTTTACAAGGATAGAGTCTATTTGGTGCCAAATTTATGGCTTAAGAAGAAGATCCTCACCGCAGTTCATGATTCACCTCTAGCAGGCCATCAGGTGTTTTTCAAAACCTACAGACAGACCAAAGAGAGGTTCTCATGGAAGGGCTTAAAACAAGATGTTATGAGACACGTCAGTGAGTGTGTGACTTGCCAGCAGAACAAGCCATAGCATGTTCTTCCAACAAGGCTACTTCAACCACTCCCCATTCCAGAGAAGAAATGGGAGAGTATATCTATGGACCTCATCACAGGTCTACCCAAGGTCTAGGGTAAGGACCGTATCTATGTAGTGGTCGATATATTGACCAAGTTTTCTCACTTCTACACCATACCGACAGAATACAACGCATTTCAGGTAGCCGAGATTTTCTTCAGGGAGGTCTTTAGACTTCATGGGTTGCTGAAGAACATTGTCCGTGATAGGGAAAATAGGTTCATAGGGACATTTTGGAGAGATTTGTTTCAGTTGGTGGGGATAGAGTTGACACCTAGCACTAGATATCACCCTTAGACAGATAGGAAGACCGAGATTGTCAACAAGTGGGTTGAAGGGTATTTGAAGAACTATGTAGGAGGACAACAGAGAACATTGGTAAAGTGGTTACATTTAGGAGAACATTGCTACAACACCACCTTCCACATGTCCATTGGTATGACACCCTTCCGAGCATTTTACAGATATGATGCTCCCACTTTGGTAGACTTGGTCTTCGGGGAGAGAAGAGATCCCAAGGCCAAGGATTGGATCATATAGAGTCGGAAGATTCTCAAGTTGTTGAAAGAGAACCTACAGACGACACAAAATCGACAGAAGATAAGTGCGGACAGGCACAGGATAGAGCACATCTTTGAGGTTGGATATTTGGTTTTCTTGAGACTCCAACCCTACAGATAGTCATCTATGAAGAAGAGTGGGGCCGAGAAGCTCAAGCCCATATTTTATGGTCCTTACAAGATCATGCGCTAGGTAGATGAGGTTGCTTGTGAGCTAGAGCTTCCAGAGGGGAGAAATATTCATAATGTGTTCCACGTGTCTTGCCTTAAAAAGGCAGTGGGACAGTTCATTAGCACATCAGAGGATCTTCCCCCATTGGATGAGGAGGGATAGTTAGAGTTAGTTCCTGAGGAGGTTTTGGAGTTCCAGGAGTGGAAACTGAGGAGAAGGGTCATCAGAGAGTGTCTGATCAGATGGATATGACTTCCAGTAGAGGACACTACTTGGGAGAGGGAGCAGGTGTTGCAGCACCCTGGTTTGGTATTGCTCGAGGATAAGCAATTTCGGGAAGGGAGGACTGTAATGTCCCTTTCCAAATAGGAGCTCCAGAGAGGAGGCTTAATGGTCTAAAATGCCCCATTAGACTATAGCCAGGGCCAAAGAGGGGTAAACAAAGTTACTAGAGGTCACTCCAGTCACAGGTGTTATATTCAGAAAGTGACATTGAGCTAAAAAGGGTTAAAAGTGTTTTTAAGTCATTATGAGCTAAAAATAGAAGTCAATAGTGAATTAGGGTTTCAACAGTGATTTAGGGTTTTGGAAGTCAACAATAAATCAGGGTTTCAACATGATTTAGGGTTTTGGAAATCTATAAAGGAAGGGTCAACAACCTAATTCATTATTATGCAGATTATGACTTGTCATTGAGGAGAAGAGGCACATCTCAAGAGAGATAGTTTAGTGTATTCCAGGAAGAAGACACCGGTTGGCTGATTTTGGTGTTGAAAGACACACCCTATTCATCGGGAAGATCATCTAGGTCTTCCATCATTCTTCATTGATTCTACAGTGTTCCCATATTCTGAGTATTATCTTTTAGTTACTTATTTGTATTCCAGCTAAGATCCTTTTGTCTTTTGATCTAGCTGAGTGTTGTTATTTTATTTAGCCACATTCATCCATTTTGTAATCCATAGAGATATCATAATACAAACTTTGCAGTCCTTTGTCACGTTTATTATTTGTATGATTATTTATATGTTGTAAAACTTTGATCCTACACACACATTAGAAGGATTTCCTAGACTATCCAAGTCAGGAACATTACATTTACTAGGAGGGTCGATAGTTTTAGATGCTTTTGTTGGAAGCCTGTTGAGATTTGAACCAGGGTCAACCCGAGAAGTGAAAGATTAATCCAATATATTTTAAATTTTATACTCTTACAAGTCCTTTATAAAAAAACTCTTTATTTTTATAGGAGTTTTTGCAAGATTGAGATCCCTAGGATCATGCTACGGAGGCCGATGATGGTACCAACATTGTTGTTACACCATAAAAACATCATACTAGCATGCCAGTCACTCAGATCGGCATGCTAGTCACTCAAACCGCTACACCCTCAGGGGTTGATATTGGTAATACACTCGGCCTTGATGAGGACATGCTAGATTGTGCACGGGATGATGTTGATGTAGAGCAAGGCTTTGCACATTTTGAAGCATGCTTTCCTGGATCTTCCCGTGTCACTAGCAAAAGAACATTAAGGGTTACCTTTTTGGTAAATTATGAGCTCATCCCTATGTAAATAGAAAATCTTCTAGGTATTTAAGATGTACTTTAATTATTATGTACAATCTAATTGAAATTTACGTATAATGTGAAATTATTTTAAACTAATGATAATATTCTTTTGTAGGAAACGACACATTTTATAAATGTATGAATGACCTGAAATTGGATATATTTGTTCGATCCATATGCACAAGGTGGAATTCAAAAAGTTCCAAGTTAAAATATGAGCTCATTAACAAGTTGGTTGGCATGTTCGATGCAGGATCCTTTAGTAAATCTTGAGTCTCCTAAAAAGCAGGTGCATATTTAAAGTATCTGTGGGACTGATATAGGGTTCATATGAAAAAGAACCCTAATTATGAGCATCCCCCAATGATTCATGAGAGGGAGTGGAAGGCCCTAGAGGAAGATTCAAATAAGGATATGCTCTGAAAAGGAGGAAAGACAACACTCGTCTCAGGAAGGTATGTGACACTTCTAATAATGTAATTAGGTTGCTTTATTATCATTGTGGCATCTAATTACATATTTGAAACTTTTCAATATAGGATTCTAGCACATCCAAAGCCACCAAGGCTAGAATTGAAAAACATGGGAAACATAAACTTGGCTCGGGTGGTTACTCGAAACTGGTCGTACGAATTGTAAGTATAAAAAAATCAATTTCATCCAAATAATATATTGTTAACAATTTTAATTTAATTAGAGAGAAGAAGCAAAGTTAATGTTCTTATGCAAATTTTTAGGGCATGGAGTTCAAAGAAGCTCCAACACGGGAATACCTCAAGGTTGATTTCAAGCATGAATTTCAATCCGTGGTTGAACGCAAAAAAATCTTGGGAGAAACACAACCTTCCAACACTCAAACCGACACACAGGTAAATAAAATCAATGAACATTATTTATAATTAATTACTTATACAATCTATTGATTATTATTTTCAATCATAAATTCATGTGTTTGTTTGTTTTAAGCAGGAAACCAACGAAGAAACAAGTGTCCCCATTAGAGGAACACATCCTAGTGATGACAGAGTGCCACCTAATGAAGGTGGTGTTCAACTCAGTATTGGAGGTATTTCATGTGCTATAAAAAATGTAGTATGGATTACAATTAAAAATATTTAATTTCAAATGGTGTATTAATTATAACCTTTCATGTTTCAACTCCAAAGCAACTAGAGGATGATGCTAGAAAAGAAGATGAACATATGGCTGAATACAAAACTACTTTTCTTTCCTCCACTACTCAAACAGGTAAAGAACACTCTAATGCTCTTTTTATTAATGAAATACTTGTAATAATAATAACAAAAAATATCAATTTAACATTTTTTTCTTATTGCAGTTGATGATTTGCGCCCTCCCTTGCAACATCCTTATTGCCGTGAGTACATGAATAGGTCATCAATAATACATGCAGAGGCCAAAACAAGTGAAGGGGAAGAAGGAAGTGACGACCTACTTTCTGAATTCATTTCAAGAAAAAAGAAACCAAAAAATAAATGATTGTACTTAGAAACATCATGTACCATATTGTGAAAACATATTTTTGATGATTAATTTTTTTGACATGAAGTATTTTGTGTCTATGATTAATGAATGAATGAATGAATGTCATATGTTAATGAATGATTTCTATATGATTCTTTATCCACAAAACCACATATGCTTCTTTATGAATTTGTTGTTTTTCTAGTGTTTATGCATGAATGTTAATGTGTTTATTTCAACTATTTTTTAGTAGATAGACTGGGTACTGGGGAATTGAGAGTGATGTGGGGGGGGCGTGGGGGAAAGTGGCGATAAGAGAATCCACCTTCATGTGGTTGGACATGTTCAGTAGAGAATAAATTAGGATTTGGATAGTCCTGGAGAAAACCTCCCTCGATCCAATAGAGAAACAACAAGGTCAATGTTGACTTCATTGTTTCTCCATCAAATCGAGGGATATTTTCTCTAAGATTAGAATAATCCAATAAATTATTCTTGAAACCAAGAGGATCTCATTCAGGTATTCATGCACTCAAGTGTTTTTTGTTATTATTTAGTCATAAAAATGTTTGTTAATTTATTTTATTATTTTGTTGATTCTTTAAGTGTTGGTTAAATTATTAGAACAACTACCAGAGAAGATCTATTGGAGCAACGTTAAATGGATAGCATACGAGGACAAATAATCAATATCCAAGTATTTGAGTTGTTATTTCATTTCTAATTTCAATTGATTTGTATGATTGACATGATGATTTATATTGTGATTTTGGTTCTTCCCACTCACGTATGATTGACACAATGATTTATATTGTGATTTATATTGTGTTGTTGTTACCTTGATTTTGAAAATGGTTACTTTATATGTGATTTATAAGGCCTTAGGAAGGTGTGGGAGCACCTCCTAAAAAAACGTGGACAACTCTTCTCCTACCTCCATTGCAACTTCATGAACTATTTCTTAAAACTTTCAGGTATTCAATCTTGTTTCTTTAACTTAACTAGTGCAATAGTTCTCTATTCCTATCCTATTATATTGTTTGTACTTTTAATTGATCATACAAATTCTATAAAGTGTTATTGTTTCAGGAAGGTACTCAAACACCTTTTAACCTCATCCATTTCACAGACTTAGATTTTTCATTAGGTGATCAAGAGAGGGGGTGGTAGGATTGGCTATTAAAATTGATACTTTGATCCCTTGAGGTCACCGAGGAAGCCTCCTCCATGGTGGACCTCCTCCATCACTAAAATGATGGGATTTATTACTAAGGTGATAGTGCTAGGATATTTTTAGTTATGCAAGATTCAATGATCTTGTGTTTGGATTTGCACAGTTACAAATCCTTTGATAATATGCCCCTCTCCATGTGGCATGATTTCCAAGAAAGTTGGGGGACTGATTGACTCATAAAATGAACCACAAGGATTCCAATGCTCTCATAATAGTGGAATGTGTACTTCCCCACCAACCTGTTATCACATAAAGTTTTCAAAGACCGTATGTGTTTGTTGAGAAAACCCAAGTCTGCACCCCTGCTCTGCCTCTCTCTTTTTTGCACACCATTCCTAGGTTTTTTCCCCCTTCTGATTGATAAAGTCATTCCCCTTTCTGATCAATGATATGGTTTTCCTTAGCATATTGTTTGACTAATCCTCGACTCAAGGTTTCTCTATTGTCTTTAAAGGATGAACACATATCGCTATTTTTGGTCCAAATTGTCGGTCATCTTATTTGCTATTTATTGAGCTCACATCGGGTCATCCAAGTCCTTTGTTTGTACATTTAACATCCATGAGCACAAAGAGAAACTTTTAGAACAATCCATTTCAGGCTTGAAACACAAGCAAACAAGCAGGTTCACTTTTCAACGACGGAGATCCCTTGTGAATTTCAGTTTAGCGACCCCCTAGATTAAAGATCAAGAAAAGGTTAAGTCTGGGCCATTAGATCTGATTGGGGAGAGATCGACGGTAGGGAAACATTTCAGAAATCAGGACTCTGGAGGATTGTAAGATTTATTCGTCCAAAAAAGTCCGAAGTCCTGAAACCCAGAGAAAATATGGGCCATCGATCAAGGGGACATGCGGCACCAGATATGAGTTGCGAAAAAAGTTGTTGCGGGATTTTCTAGTTGAGGAGTGTGCCAAGGTATCGAAGGGCCGAAGCCTGAACTCTTGAAATAATCATGGGCTGTTGATCTCAAACCAATAAGGACCATTGATCTTGGTAGAAATATCACTAGAAGTCTCAAAGTACTAAAGGTCCCGAAGTAAATCTTGGTCGTCCAAATCAAGAGGCCACGCGTCACCGGATCCCTCACTTAAGAATATTTACTTTGAAGGATTGTGGAAGTTATGCATTGAAAGGTCTCGAAGAGATGAAGCCCAAACTCCCTAAGTAATTGTGAGTTGTTGGTCTTCACAGTAGGAAGAAAGGTCCATCCAAGAGTGGTGCGTGGTAGAAAAAGTGGGGATTTCCCAGATTGTAGATCACAATCAGATCAATGGCTCGTGCGTATTCGATATTTCAAATTTGCATGAGGATTAGTGGCTAGGAAGAAGCCCCAGAGTTGCAGATCAAGCACCACATGTCCTTCTCCATCAGACGGTCAATATCTTCTTTGGGAATCTAGACTCTGGGATTTTTATCTCCTCCCCTCTCGCTTTCATCTGAATCATTTTCTCCCAAAGTCCGTGGATCGTTGTCACGTGTCCATTCAAATCTAACGGTGGCAGTTTTCTTTAGAAATCTGGGCTTCGGGAGTTTCAGCATCTCGACTCCTGGTTTCATCCGAAGCATTTTCTCCGGATGTCTGGGGATCATTGCTGCGTGTCCATCCAAATCTAACGGTGGTAGTTTTCTTTGAAAATCCAGGCTTCGGGAGTTTCAACATATCGACTCCTGGTTTCATCCAGAGCATTTTCTCCTAGAGTTAAGAATTAAGTGTCATGTGTCCTCCCCAAATCGACGGTCTTCGTTCACTTTGAATATTCAACATTCATTTTAGGTCGCCACGTCACTCCGAGACCATATTTATGCCAGCTCTACATGCAGACCCCTCTCGAGCTCTAAATTTCAAAGTACATGGCAGTCATTAGTGCAAACATTTGGCACTGTTATCAGTCACGACACATGGCATCCATATAGTGCTAACACATGGCACTCATTTCAATCATTTTTAGATGTGACTTTAGCCTATTTTTGAGTGACACATGTCACTCCTCCATCCGTGACACATCAGCATAGTGACGCCATGCCTCCACGTCAGATCATCCTTCAGGAAGTGTTCTTTTTCAGTGCCAAAATTAGTG
Source organism: Picea engelmannii (assembly GCA_009831015.1). Classification (NCBI taxonomy): domain Eukaryota; kingdom Viridiplantae; phylum Streptophyta; class Pinopsida; order Pinales; family Pinaceae; genus Picea; species Picea engelmannii. The sequence continues at coordinate 12,639 of ML805183.1, read as the reverse complement.
CCATCTCAAAGCGGGGTTAGAAGGATCCTAGGGTCGACGATCAGATAAACTTCACCGGTAGCACTAAATTCAACAGGAGAGCCCAAATTGTAGATTGTGAACTGATCAATGACCATGTTTCATTGCGGGTGCACAACTTTCTTGAGCGTTAAAATTATTGAGCGGTCATGGAATCGAAACCATAGTATAGTAAAAGACCAACGTGGTGGAAGCTGGTGAATTGTTGGCTAAAAAGTGGTGTGAATACAAACCGCCTTTGACAATCCCACAATCATGTGCTTGTAAGATGTCCAATCCAAGAGAAACACGTGGCCACCCCATAGACATTAAGCCTCATTGCTATCCCGTGAAAAAATAGTTAATGAAAAAGGAGTGGTGGTTGAAACCTCAACTCACTCCATAAATAGAAGGCTTGAAAGGATCTAGCCGTGGAGACAGAACTGTCAGCCCGAGGTACCTCTATGGAAGGTTTTTCCTACATATCGATGATGAGCTGAGTTTTCTTCTGATAGGAGGATACACGCACAGTCTGATAGAAGAAGGCGCAGACGAAAGGCTTTGAATGGAGTGGCCCGAACACGCTTCTGGTAGTCGTGAATTGATCTGAGTATAAATCGAGGAGTTCAATATTTTGTTAGGGTCGTCAACTGGTTGAGAAGAGCTCCCTATTTTGTAATATTTTTATGCATGAGTTGTTCTCTGGTTATGTATCAAACTTGAGACTTTTGCATTAATAGAAGTCGACTTCTCTCATCTCTTTGTAAAAATTGTGCTAAAACACTCGGGCATGGAGGATCTAGTCGAGGGTTGTAGTTCTATTGTAATGTAGGTTTGATTACAATATTGTTGTGACCAGTTTTAGTCAGCTTCCTTGTTATCCCATTCCTCCTTACGTTGAAAGGCTTGGGCATGGAGGATCCAGTCGAGTTGTTGTAGTTGGATGATAATGTAGGTTTGATTATTATGCTGTTGTGACATATTTCAGTGTATTAAATTTGAGTTCAAGAGTGCTCTTGAGCTTGGGTTTTTCCTCACCAAGCTGCTTGAAAGTCAGATGACTATAACAGTCTTGTTCACCTCTCTCATTAAGTCTTCCTCCTTCTCACACTTAAACTCAAATCATTGACTGAATTTAATGAGGCCCTCACTTCCCTATGCATTGCTTGTCCAGTTTCTATGTTAAAATCATTCTTGTACTGAGTTTTTTCCATTTGACCTCCACTCACAAAACCAACATCCACCAAACAATCTAATGGGTACTGGGCTTAGCCTCTTGCAGTATGAGGGTAACTCTCAGTGATAAAATTAATGGCGTCATTTTCATGGAATGAATTGAAGACATTTCCCTGGTATTGAACGAAAAAAGAAATTATGATTCTGAAGGTGGATCAGAAATTAGTACCTTGAAGATTGAAACTTGCACCTGGTGAATCCACTGTTTCAGTTGTGGCTCCTAAAGACAGACACATGAGGTCTAATCCATAGCTTCCTCTAGCAACACCTAAAGTTGACCCAGAGAATATTATCAAGAAAGTAAAGTCCTCTCAAGAAGGACTTTCAGCTATTGTACCAGGTGACTCTGGTGATTTACATGATTCTTCTTCTAAAACTTCAATAGTTGTATCTAATTCTCCTTTTATATCATCTACTGGAGTTTCCAGAAGTTTTAAATTTTGGAATATTTCCTGCTCAACTTCCCCCTTCTAGTCTTCAATTGGAACGAGAAACTTTTGAAACTCCTGTTTCCCATGATATTGTAAAGTGGTTTAGACCCAAAAGCTTAGAATATTTTCCCACTTTGGGATTTCCTACTCCTCCTCCTATTAAATTTGTTGTATCCAAAGAGGGGGAAACTTATTTTCCTTTGAACCCTATATCATTCTCCCCCAACACTCAATAGTTTCCCCTTTCCCCCAGAAACATAGTTGTAGTCATACCTGTCCCAACTCCATCCCCCCCTAGTTCTCCTAGAGTTCACATCCCAATGGCAGGTGCTAATCCTCCTAGAAACATGATGGTTGACATAGTGGCTGCTAGATATGCCCCTCTTATTTTACCTCAGCTTATGAATGCTCTCTCAGCTAGAGAATACCTTAAGTACATGCCCAAGTTCATAGGGGAGGAAGGCATAACCGCAGAAGAACACCTTTCATCTTTTTATAGTTATGCATATAATCAAAACATTGCAGATGAAGATGTCTGGATGATATTTTTTGTAGAGAGCCTTGATGGTGAGGCTAGGAAATGGTTCAAGGGATTAAATCCTGGATCTATTGGTGGGATTTAGACTCTGGATGATTCATTCTTAAGACATTCGGGGGGTAAAAAATATTTCCTTTATTATATTACATAATTTGGGGCACTTAAGAGAGAAGAAGGGGAATCTGTTTTAGACTTCTCGAAGAGATTTAATAAGATGTACAATAATATTCCCACTGAAATTAAGCCTACAAAAACCTTTGCCAAGATTACTTATGCTAGTGCTTTTGACCCTGAGTTTTTCCTCGTGTTGAGAGAAAGAAGAGCTACCTCCTTGGCTCATATGCAATATGCATCCCTTGAAATAGAATCTAATATATTGGCAATTGACAAACTTAGGAGTAAGGTTGATAGAGACAGAAGAAAGGGTAGGTGTAAAGCTTCAACCTATGTTTCCTCTATTGCCCACCCTCAAGTGGATGAATTGACAAAAATGGTAAAATCACTTTCTGCAGAAATGGAGAAATTGAAATGTGAAGGAAGGCAGAGCTATAGGAACCCCCAAAATGTTGATAATAGGGGTAATTTTAGAAGACTAAATAATTCCCCTCAGATCATCCAAAGAGATCAAAGAAATAGGGATAGGGATGATAAAAAATTCCAAGCCCCTCTCCAAAATAACTTGGTTACTGATCAAGAAGGAGAAGAAGAAGATGATGATCTTGAAATCCATTGTCTTGGTGACACCTCCTCATCGCCTCATTTAACCTAGTCTGCATATGAAGAGTACCTCGTGGATATCCAACTAAATGAGTTGAACAAAGGGGAAAGGACCAGTGGAAATCCAAATATATACAACCTCTGGTCTAAGAATAAAGAAGGAAATCCTGACATTCCTGATCAACCTACTAGAGCAGCGAATCCTACTAAGAGTGTGGCATCTAGCAATAAAGAAAAAGAGGCACAAAACCCCCAACCAGTGGTTAAGATCCCAACCCCATAAGTTAAGGAGATTCTAAAGCCTCCCTCCTCTTTTAGCTATGAGAATGAGATTCAAAAGATTAAAATCCATGTACCTGTCTTGGAGCTAGTTAAAATTGAGGATTTCAAAAGATACCTCTCCAAAGTACTGCAGCCTAAGTCTTCATCTCATTCCACTAATTCAGTCAACCTCCAAGATGAAAATCCTATTGTCATAATGGGACCTTTAGTTGAGGATAGAGATGACTCTTCCCCTCCTTTCAATACCTCATTGAACATCCATGATAAGGTGTTGCACAACTGCTTGATGGATTCAGGGGCATCTCACAATCTCATGCATAAGATTGTCATGGAGGAACTCGGGTTGGAGGTTACAAAAACTTACCATGACCTGTACTCATTTGATTCTAGGAAGGTGAAGTGCCTCGGGGTTATCAAAGACTTGGATGTTTCCTTGTTTTAGTTGTCGATGAAAAGTGTGGTCATGGATATTATGGTGGCTGATGACCCCCCTAAGTTTGGGATGTTATTGTCTAGATCTTGGATTAAAATACTGGGGGGCACATTCTATATGGATCTTTCATATGCCACTATTCCTGTGTTTGGGGGAGAGCATATAAGGCTTTACAGGGAAGCTTAACTTGCTTACATTATCAATGATGAAGCAAATCTGACCAACCACCCCATTTTTGTAGTAGACAATGATCTAGGAATCAGTATGTTACAACTCGCTGATGGACCTCAAGAACATATTGAAATCAAAAAGAAACCTATCACCTCTTGTGAAGCTCCCCCTTCCAATATCTTTGTTTGGAAAATGTTTTTTGATGGAGCCTCTTCTAGGAAAAGTGCCAGGGCTGGGGTAGTTTTAATTTCCCCTACCCAAGAGACCATATCTCTGTCTTTTAAGCTTGAATTTGAAACAAAAAACATGAGGCACTTGTTTTGGGTTTAAGAGTTTCCAAAGACATGAAGATTGAGGAGCTAGTAGTATTTAGAGATGTTGATTTAATTGTACATCAGGTCAGAAATATGTATCAGGCTAAGCACCCAGGTCAAGGGCCTACCAAAACAAAGTCTGGGATCTTAGACAACTTCTTCTTGGATTTTAATATCTCTTTTGTTCCAAGAGAGGATAAAACTATGGAAGATTCGTTGGTTATTTCAGCAAGTAAGTTTAGGGTTCCTTTGCCCCCTAAACTCAAGTATGATGTGGAGGTAAAATACAGGCCCTCTATTCCTAACAATGTCAAACATTGGAAGGTTTTTGAGGATGATCTTGAGATAAAAAGGTTTCTTGAGACCGTGGATGAATTTTGATTTGCATATTGATCTGGATTAGGATTCCAAAGAAGGCCTTCATGCTGATGTTTTTCTTAATAAAATTGTTGACCATCATATTGTTTAGTTTCCGAGTAACCATATTCCAAAGGGACTAGTCCCTTTGGATAGGTTGTTTGACATAAATGATGTTGTTGTAAAGGATAAAGGTTCGAATGAAAATGATGATGTGATTGAATGCAATTTGGGAACAGAGGAAGACCCAAAATATGTCAAATTGTCTAGTAGTTTGTCAAAGGAGAAAAAGATTGAATATGTCAAGATTCTGAAGGTGTTTGTTGATGTCTTTTCCTGGAAATATGAATATTTGAGAACATATGACACCAACATCATTGAACACAAAATCCCTTTGAAATAAGATACCAAACCTTTCAGGCAAAAACTCATACAGATAAATCCCATGCGACTATCTATTATGGAAAAATAAGTGAAAAAGTTGTTGGATGCATAGATCATCATCCCCTTGACATTTTCAGAATGGGTGGCTAATTTGGTGCCTGTGAGGAAGAAGAATGGGGAAATCAGATTATTTGTAGACTTCATGAATTTGAACAGGAGCTCCGAAAAGGACAACTACCCCTTGCCAAATATGGAGCACATTTTACAGAAAGTAACTGGTTTATCCAGGATGTCTATGATTGATGGCTTCTCTAGCTACAATCAAATCTCTATCCTGCCTGAAGATAGAGAGAATACATCTTTCGCTACTCCTTGGGGCACATTCATGTATGCTAAAATTCCCTTTGGATTGATGAATGCAGGAGCAACCTTCCATCTAGCCATGGACATTTCCTTCATTGGGGAAAAGGACATATTTGTAGTCATCTATTTGGATGACATTATAGTATTCTCAAGGTCCGATAAAGAGCATTGTCATCACCTAAAGAAAGTCTTCTTGAAGTGCAGAAGGTTTGGTCTCTCCCTCAATCCTAAGAAATCTTTATTTTCTACGAAAGAGGGAAAACTGTTGGGGCATATTGTGTCAGCTGAAGGGGTGAGAATTCATCCAAGAAGGGTAGAGGCCATCCAAACCTTATCTTTTCCTAGATCTAAAAAAGAGGTTCAATCTTTCTTGGGTAAAATCAACATTTTGAGGAGGTTCATTTCAAATTTTGCTGAGTTGGTTAAACACATTACAACCATGCTTAGAAAAGGAAACAAAGTGAAATGGACTATTGAGTCCATAAATTATTTTGACCAAATCAAGAGGGGTTTGATTGAAGCACCTATGCTCATCAGTCCTAACTATTCTAAGGAATTTCTGATATTTTCTTTTGCCTCATCTGATACATTGGTTGTTGTTTTGATACAAAAAAATACAAAGGGGTTAGAGCAGCCTATTTCCTTTTTCGGCAGAGCATTGAGGGATGAAGAAATGAGATACGATACCATGGAGAAGCAGGCATATGCTCTTGTCAAAGCCCTCAAGGATTTGAGAATCTATGTTCTGCATTCAAAGATTATTGCATATATCCCCTCGGCCTCAGTAAAGGAGATACTGATCCAACCTAATATAGATGGGAAGAGAAGCAAATGGATTGCCAAAATTCTGGAGTTTGACCTGGAAATAAAACCCACCAAATTGGTGAAAGGCCAAGGTTTAGCCAGGTTACTAGCTTAATCAAATTGCAAGCCGTTGGGGGTTAATTTCATGAACACACACTCAGAAAATTAGCAAACTGAGATTGCTGATAAAGACTCTCATGTCAACCTCAACTTAGCAAAATGCACCTGGTATAATGACATCATATATTTTCTACAGAAGTTGAGGCTTCCTGGTGGTTTGGACAAAAACAAGGTGAGAGATTTGAAACTCAAAGCAATCAAATATTGTCTCATTTATCAGGTTTTGTACTGGAAGGATCCTCTGGGAGTTCTACTGAGATTTCTGGATCCACAAGAGGCCCAAAGAGCTATGATTGATTTTCATGACAACTCATGTGGGGGGCATCATTTTTGGAGGACCACATCTTATAAGATCCTCAGAGCTGGGTATTTATGGCCTAGCTTTTTACTGATGTTTGTGCAAAGATTAGAGCTTGTTCCAAGTGTTAAAATTTTGTTGGAAAGAAGCAACTCAAATATTTTCCTTTGAAACCTATAATGGTTTCTGGACCTTTTCATCAGTGGGGTCTTAACTTCATTAGAGAGATCCACCCAGCCTCAAGTGGCCAACACATGTGAATTTTGATTGCCACTGATTATTTTACCAAATGGATAGAAGCCATCCCTAAAAGGAGTTCCTCCCACAAGGTAATCATAAGCTTCCTTGAAGACATCATGTCCAGATTTGGCTGCCCAAGCAAGATTGTTACAAACAATGCTGCCTCTTTCAGAGCTGAACCATTAATCAAGTTTTGTGAGCAGTATGTGATCAAAATAGTCCATTCTACTCCCTACTACCCTCGGGGAAATGGTTTAGTAGAGTCCTCCAACAAAATCCTCATAAAGATCATCAAGAAGTTGTTAGAAGACAACAATAAATCCTGGGATTCAAAGCTGAAGTTTGCATTATGGGCTGACAGAGTTACAGCCAAAAGGTCACTTGACATATCCTGTTTTCAGCTTGTGTATGGGGTTGAGGATATCTTTCCTACTCAGATTGCCTTGCTTGTGGCCAAATTCCTCTAAGAATACCAAGGAGAACCTGATGATATGGTCAGGAGAATACAACAACTGGTAGAAGTAAAACAGACTAGGCAGCAACTGCTTGAAAAAGCTCAGGACCATCAGTAGAAAATAAAACGAGCTTTTGACAAGGGGGCAAGCAAGGAAGATTTTCAACTGGGAGATGTTGTGCTCAAATGGGATGCCCCCAAGCAAGACAAATGAAAACATGGTAAATTTGAAGCCTTATGGATTGGTCCCTTCAATATTTCTGAGGTATTTCCAAACAACACTTATAGATTGCAAAACTTGGAGGATTCTGAAGTTTTGGGTGGCCCTGTCAATGGGCATTTCCTGAAAAAGTATCTTGTCTAAGTCATGATTGGATTTCCACCATTGTAATTACCAGTTTCTTTTATTTTAGGTATTAATAAGTGACTCCATAACCCAAAAACTAAGGCACTAGAACTGCATGTTCTTGGCAGCTCGCAGGGAGCATGCCATCCCCTGTGGAGCCAAATGTTATAACATAAAGTTATCAAATACCATATGTGTTTGTTGAGAAAACCCAAGTCTGCACCCTTACTCTGCCTCTCTTTTCCGCACACCATTCCTAGGTTTTTCCCCCCTTCTGGTTGATAAAGTCATTCTCCTTTCCGATCAATGATCTGGTTTTCCTTAGCATCTTGTTTGGCTGATCCTCGGCTCAAGGTTTCTCTGTTTTCTTTAATGGATGAACACATATTGTGATTTTTGGTCCAAATTGTCAGTCATCTTATTTTCTATTGATTGAGCTCACATCCGATCATCCAAGTCCTTTGTTTGTACATTTAACATCCATGAGAGCAAAGTGAAACTTTCAGAAGAATCCATTTCGGGCTTGAAACACAAGAAAACAGGCAGGTTCAATGTTCAAAGGTGGAGATCTCATGTGAAGTCCAGTTTAGCGGCCCTCGGGTATTCAGAATTATAAAGTTGCATGAATTTTAGCATCAATCAGAAGCCCCAAGATTAAAGATCAAGAATAGGTTACGTCTAGGCCGTCGGATCTCATTGGAAAGAGATCGACAGTAGGGAAACATTTCAGAAATTGAGACTCCAGAGGATTGTAAGAGTTAATCTTTCAAAAACGTCTGAAGTCCCAAAACCTGGAGAAAATATGAGCCATCGATCAAGGGGACATGCAGTGCCAGATATGAGCTGCGGAAAAAGTCGTTGCAAGATTTTCCAGTTGAGGAGTGTGCCAAGGTCCCGAAGAGCCGAAGCCCGAACTCCCAAAATAATCATGGTTCATTGATCTCAAACCAACAAGGACCGTTGATCTTGGAAGTAGTATCACTAGAAGCCTCGAAGTACTAAAGGTCCCAAATTAAATCTCGGTCGTCCAAATCAAGAGGCCACGTGTAACCAGATCCCTCACTTCGGAATATTTACTTCAAAGGATTGTGGGAGTTATGCATTGAAATGTCCTGAAGAGCTGAAGCTCGAACTCCTAAAGTAATTGTGATTCATTGATCTTCACAACAGGAAGCAGGGTCCATCCAAGAGCGGCACATGGAAACAAAAGTGGGGCTTTCCCAAATCATAGATCATGATCAGATCAACAACTCGCACATATTCAGCATGTCAAATTTGTGCAAGGATTAGTGGCTAGGCAAAGGCCCCGGAGTTGCATATCAAGCGCCACACGTCCTTCTCAATCAGACGGTCAATATCTACTTCGGGAATCCAGACTCTAGGAGTTTTAGATCCTCCCCTCTTTCTTTCATTCGGAGCATTTTCTCCCGAAGTCCGCGGATCGCTGTTGCGTGTCCATCCAAATCTAACGGTGGTAGTTTTCTTCGGAAATCTAGGCTTTAGGAATTTCAGCATCTCGACTCTTGGTTTCATCCGGAGCATTTTCTTCCGAATTCCGTGGATCGTTGTCGTGTGTCCATCCAAATATAACAATGGTAGTTTTCTTCGATAATCCAGGCTTCGGGAGTTTCAACATCTCGACTCATGGTTTCATCCAGAGCGTTTTCTCCCAGAGTTAATAATCAAGCACCACACGTCCTCCTCAAATCGACAGTTGTCGTTCACTTTGGAGCTTCAACATTCGTTTCAGGTTTCCACATCACTTTGGGCCCATATTTATGCCAGTTCTACATGTAGACCCCTCTCAAGATCTGAAGTCCAATGTATGTGGCAACCATCATCACATACATGTGGCACTGTTATCAATCATGACACGTGGCATCCGTCTAGTGCTGACACATGGACCTCATTTGAAGCATTTTTGGACGTGTCTTCAGCCTATTTTTGAGTGACACATGTCACCCCTGCATCCATGATACATCAACATAGTGATGCCAGGCCTCCATGTCAGATCATCCTCCGAGAAGTGTTCTTGTTCATTGCCAAAATTAGCGCCATCTCAAAGCATGGTTAGAAGGATCCTAGGGTTGGCGGGTAGATAAACTCTAGCGATGGCGCTAAATTCAGCAGGAGATCCCAGATTGCATATCACGACCAAATCAATGACTATGTTTCATTTTGGGGGCACAACTTGCTCAAGCGTTAAAATTATTGAGAAGTCCCGCAATCAAAACTGTGGTATAGTAAAAGAGCGACGTGGCGGAAGGTGGTGAATTGTGGGCTAAAACGTGGTGTGAATCCAAACTGCCTTTGACAGTCCCGAAATCACGTGATTGTAAGACATCTAATCCAAGAGCAGCGCGTGGTTGCCCCCTAAACATTAAGCCTCATCGCGATCCTGAGAAAAAACATTTAATGAAAAAGGAGTGGTGGTTGAAACCTCGACTCACTCCATAAATAGAAGGCATGGAAGGATCTGGTCATGGAGACAGAACTGTCAGCCCAAGGTACCCCTATGGAAGGTTTTTCCTGGATACCCATGTTGAGTTGAGTTTGCGTCTGAAAGGAGGATACATGCACAGTCTGACAGAAGAAGGCGCAGATGAAAAGCTTTGAATGCAGTGGTCTGATCACGCTTCCGGTAGTTGTGAATTGATCTAAGTATAAATCAAGGAGTTCAATATTTTGTTAAGGTCGTCAACTAGTTGAGCATAGCTCCCTATTTTGTAATATTTTTATGCATGAGTTGTTCTCTGGTTATGTATCAAACTTGAGACTTTCGCATTAATAGAATTCAACTTCTCTCATCTCTTTGTAAAAAATGTGCTAAAACACTCTAGCAGGGAGGATCCAGTCGATGGTTGTAGTTCTATTCTAATGTAGGTTTGATTACAATATTGTTGTGACCAATTTTAGTCAGTTTCCTTGTTATCCTATTCCTCCTTACACTGAAAGGCTTGGGCATGGAGGATCCAGTCGAGTTGTTGTAGTTTCATGATAATGTAGGTTTTATTATTATGTTGCTATGACATATTTCAGTGTCTGAAACTTGAGTTGAAGAGTGCTCTTGAGCTTGAGTTTTTCTTCACCAAGCTGCTTGAAAGATGGATGCCCATAGCAGTATTGTTCACCTCTCTCACTAAGTCTTCCTTCTGCTCACACTTAAACTCAAATCACTGACTGAAGTTAATGAGGCCCTCACTTCCCTATGTATTGTTTGTGCAGTTTCTGTGTTAAAATCATTCTTGTACTGAGTTTTGTCCATTTGACCTCCACTCACAAAACCAACATCCACCAAACATTCTGATGGGTACCGAGCTTACCCTCTTGCAGTTGGAGGGTGAATCTTAGTGCTAACATAACCTATTACATGTGGGTACTCATCCCATTCTTCCCATAATTGTGGAAGGTGGCCCTCCCACCAAATGCATTCAATGATTGGTTTCTCAAGTCAAAATGAGGATTTAGATGGATAAATACAAAATGGCTTGGGTAAATGGTATAGGAATATTTGGAATGTATAATTTCCCTTAGAAACCCCTCACACTTGCCCTCTTATGGCATCATGACCCTTATTTTACATTCTCCTGCCTCAGTCAGCCTTGGTTATTTTACAAATATTTAAATTTCCACGACATGTCTTCCTCATTGTAAAGTCCACTCCATTACGACATCAAAATAAGTGAGTACAATAGAGTAATTTGTTTTTAAAACAACTATTAGGACAAGCGATATGCGATAATGACATACATTAATAATTACATATTCAATTTCATCTCATCACTACATAAAAAAATCCAAGTACAACATCAATATTATGCAAGATCAACCATATCACAATAAAATTACAAGGATATCTACCCAACCAACTTATCATGCAAGGTTAGGACCTCCAAGACACATAATCAATGCTCCCATAATTCATCTGATTGATTTTGACCATTTAAAGTGTCAAGACTGGCGACTGTTCTGAGGAACAAGGAGATATATAGTTCCCTTAACCACCATCATATTCCAAAATTTGTAACGAAATCAACAACATTACTCATCTTAATTTCTTTATGTAGAGACCCTAATACAGATTCGAGTAAGGTAAAAAATTGAGAATCTCTCTCTCTCTCTCTCTCTATATATATATATATATATAAACACTCAACATGCCACAATGAAATTCAAGTCTTATTTTTTTTAACCATTGTTTGAGTTTCTGCAGTATCCAAAGGGTAAATAAAATTTGATACATGTACATTCTAAACCTTTAGGATTCTAAAACATAACACTAACTATCGTGGTTTTACTAATTTACTTTAATCATAATACATGAATCAGATACTGTGTAAGTAACTTTCGACTTCTCCTAGGTAGCGCACTTGCGCCATAATCATTATGTTATGGGAACATGGTGATATAATTAAGTTCCAAGTCTCTTAAAAACCTATATTTATTATTAGTCCCTGCCGGAAGGCCAAGGGCAGGGACTATAGCGATGAGTTCATCGCTGACTTTCAATTAGTTGTTAGTTGACTTCGAAATATTTGTAAAAATGGTAATGTTTAACATAGGAAATATATAAACCTCATTTTTTTAATAATAAATTTGTGTATTTGTCACAATTTCATTGCCTGGGAAGTTTGAAGCGTTATTGCCGGCTTCGCTTCTTCCCAGGCAATTCTTGCTGCTTTGATAAATAATTTGCCTATAGTTTTATAATGTATCAAGCCTGCTTTCATAATGCTTTTATAAATGCTTCTCCTATGATTTGACAGCTGACATTAAACCGATCTTTGAAAACCATCAACAACCACCGGGAAAGTGATAAATAGTGTGAATATATATTAAAAAACCCCACCGCCTTGTCCTCTATTTATTGCGCTGCATCAGCTTGTAAGCCAGATTCTAATGCAATCCTTATCGAATCAGGAAGTGTTAAAGGTGCATTAATAGAGCTTTCCTTACCTGTCTTTTCGCACCTTACGAACCAGAGACTTATACTGCAGTTGTAATCCCACCATGTTACTGAATTAATGAGAGATTAAACACATTACAGAAATTCAAGCTTAAGGATTTAAATGGCTTGTCCAGCGAACACTCTTTAATAAATGACAATAAATTTGGAGATAGCCTATGCATGAAAAGAACTGTGCATTTACTTAG
>ML805182.1:154730-166474 GCA_009831015.1 Picea engelmannii | reverse complement strand
CCATTGAAGAGGAGAAAATTAATGTGATAATCAATACCAAGGAGTATAAATCGGATCCTTGAGAACATGGAACAAATGTGAAACCTCTGTTATGGATTGCAGTAGTCGAAGATGCCAGTCTTATCTAAGTCCATGTGCAATAAGAGTATACAAAAGAAGATATAGAACACTAGCTACTACAAAACACTGTCCAAACATATTTATCTGACTATACACAGTAGATGACCATTCATAGGTGGCACCCTCAGTTACAACTCAGTTGTGCCTGTGGAAAAAAGACAAATGACATTTACACCCTGATTTTGCTTCTTTTCATCATTTTAATTTCACTGAATTTCTTGATTCTCCTAATTCGATGGATAACCCCTAGGTTGACCCAAGTGAGCTAAGAGCTGTCCTACAAAAGTTCTTAATATTCATCCAGATACACAACAAGTTTGACAGTGAATTTGCTTGTAATTTATTGAAACTTTGAAGTTGGGTCACTTCAAAGTTTAGACAGTGTGAAGAATGTGTTCTTCAGAAAATTTGAAAGTTTTCAGATATGAATCCCCTTTAATAACCAGCTGATTTTCCAGTCCCTTGGATAAAATGAGGTTATGAGGGAGATGTGTAATTCCTTTCATGCTCAACATGGAGTTTAATTACTCTGTTGGCTAGATGGCTTAAGATCTCTTGAGGAGATTTGTAAATGCTGATGATTCTGGTGTAAACTTGTAATAAATGAGTGAAAGGAACCATGCATTTTCAAGAATCTTTGTATAAGAACTGCAAAATTTGGTGGAAAATATGCTATTTGAAACTTGCAAGTTTATGAGGTAGATATTGACACTGGATTAGGATCTTTCACAAGGGAGATACTTAGTTGGAATTTGGATAAAAATGAAAAACAAAATCAATATATTTAGCCTTTTTTGGCAATTTAACTAATGCATACATTATACAACACATAATGGCCATTACACAAACACATTATACAACACATAATGGCTAAAAATCATAGTAGCTATCTTTGAAAAGAGATATGTTGCTACTCATTCATAAAAAGCCCATTAACAAGAGGTTTGAAACCTAAAAGATCAAGCCTCTAAAGATAAAGATCCTAATCTCGGAAGTTAGACAAACAAAAAGGTGGGGCCTAGAGAGGCTAAATTGGAACCATAATTTTTTTCTCTAATGGGTGCATGATACACCATTGGAAAGCTCTCTATGAATTTTACAAACACAAATTCTATCTAAATCACTTTCCCTATGTTTTGGATAGGTGTGTCACACACATTGTAGTCCTATAGTGGAGTAGGGAATAAATGCAAAGTTATAGCAGGGAATAAATGCAAAGTTATAGCAGGGAATAAACACAAAGCTATAGTAGAGAATAAATGCAGAGAAGTAGCAGGAAATAACTATTGAGTAGTGGTAGGGAATAAATGCAGGTTACTAGTAGTCAATGAATTCTAAGCAACAACAGTTGGCCAATTAATTGTTGGTGGTTTTCAACATGTAGAATTGAAAAATCATAAATGGTCTATGGTTTTTGTTATGCCTATTTATTGAGTTCCTAGGGTTGAAGAAAAACTATATGTGTGAGTTTTAACATATTGTTATGCTATCGAAATTTCTCTAAAATCCTTATGCCATTTCTGAAAACTGTTGTTGAGAGCACATAGATTTTGTAATGTTTTGTAACTTTTTAGTTGTTGAATAATACATTGAGTGTGCTTTAGAGAGTGTGTTTTTTCTCCTAGAAGGATTTTTCCTAAGAAATCATTGTCTAATGGTTATATGTTTCTATGTTGTTTATTACTGCAAGTGTGTTTATTTAATTTATGCACATTCTTTTTTCATTAATTAGTGTAGGAAGCGTATTCCACACATTTGCTTCATTTCATTTGGTATTAGATCTTGATCACCTTGGATCCATGGTGTTAGGGACAAGTTTTTTTGATTTAATCTTGGTTTGAGTGGGAGCTTTCACAAAAGGAAATCTTGTGGAAAACATGTTTAGATTATAAATGAAGAAGTTTAATAGCGCTAACTTTGAGATTTGGAAGCTCAAGATGGAGGATCTTTTGGTAGATCGAGATCTATGGGTTGCAGCATTTGGAACCAAACTCATTGGTATGAAAGAGGGAGAGTGGGTGGTGTTAGAGAGAGACGATGAACCTTATTAGGTTTTGTTTGGTTAATTCGGTATTATTGAACAATCTTGAAGAAAAAACCATAGCAACTCTTTGGAACAAGTTCAAGGATTTGTATCAAGCTAAACCATTGGTTACTAAATTTTTTCTGCATAAAAATTTATTTGCCTTGAGAACAGGTGTTGGTGATTCTGTAGTTGAGCATCGGAATGCATTTAATACTATTATGACCCAATTGATTTCAGTTGGAGTGAAGATGGAAGAGGATGATTGCTGTATGACTCCTGTGTTCTTTCCCTGAGACAACTTGGTAATGACCATTGGAAGCATTGTTGCTTGATTACGTCATGCCTCCTTTACTCTCAGAGAAGGTGGTGGGTAGAAAGCTTCTAAATCCACCAATGAGGCTTTGGTGGTTCATGGAAGATTGAAGGAGAAAGGTAAGAAGAGAGAAAAATGTAGATTCAAATCTTGTGGGAGAGAGACATAAGTCTACCGGAAATTCCAGCGCAAATTGTTGGAACTATGCCAAGGTTGGGCATTTCAAAAGAGACTGTAGGGAAGAGAAAAAGAAGAATAAGAAGGAAAATAATGATTTAGATAAATGTTTATTGATAGAACTTGTGTATGAGTTTATGAAACGTTCAACGTTTCAAGTGGACACTCCACCCATCATTAGGGACAAATGAAGTTCTTATGGTGAAAAGTGTTGAGGTAGGTATTTAAGGGAGAGGAATGGGAATTGACCGTTGGAGGGAGGACTGAAATAATGATTAAATTATGATCTAAAGTGGTAAAATATAATAAAATATAATATATAATAAAAATATATATAATAATTAGTAGAGAAGAAACATATTATTAGATTAAGAATTAGGTTATAAAATTAATAAAAATATTAAATAAATAGTAAAATATAATAAAAATAATAGTTGAGAAGAAAAATTAGTTAAGAAGCAGATTAATGATTATTCAATCAGCCTACATACTCGGAAAATAATGATTCTAATTATGAGTATGAAAAATCTTCTCAAGAGGATGGTGGAGATGCCTTGTTGTAGTGGCAACCCATGTAGGACAAAGTGCATGGTTGATAGAATCGGGAGGTTCCTTCCATATGATTTAAAAAATATAATGGATAGAAGTGACCTCTCTTCATTGGAAAGGGGTCCTTTTCGGGTACAAATGAATGATTAAAGATGAAGTCATGCATGAGATGTGACCTATCAATATTTTTATACTTTTGTGATTGATGGATATAATTATGTGCCATCCTATTTAAGAACATCCCATGATGAATTTGTTTGAAGAGTCCTTTCATAATCGATGAATCAGTAACAAATAGTCCATAATAGAAGTGGCAGAGCAAATATTAATATCTCCTAAGTTGGACAGAAGTTGTAGTCAAGATCAACACATATAGGGACTTTGTGGTGAATATCATAAAAAAATGATAGAGGGATATGTAAGAGTGAGAGTATGCAGGTTTTTAGAGTTCTTCATATTGCTTTTAGATTTTTTGTTTCTAGATGTAAACTGTGTATGTAATTTTTGAAACGTCCAACGTTTCGAGTGGACACTCCACCCATCATCAGGGACTATTGAAGCAAAGATAATGGGTGGAGTGTCCACTTGAAACATTGCTTCAACAGTCCTTGATGATGGGTGGAGTGTCCACTCAAAATGTTGGATGTTTCAAAAACTCCATACACAATTTACATCAAGAAACAAAAACCTAAAAGCATTATGTAAGAGTGTACAATAAGAACTCTGATAAACACAACCCTTGATGCTTGCAACATTGTTTGGAGGAGGGACAAATTATGTTTCTTTTTCCAAACATGTAAAACGAGTATATAACAATTTAATGAATATACTTTCCTATTATTATATATGGTTTTATGCTTTATCAAAAAATTCACCAAGACTTGCCAAAACGTTACAAGCTTTTATATTTCAGTGAAAGATTCACCAATATTTTACAAGATTTTATAATTTAGTGAACGATTCACCAAGATTTTACAAGATTATATAATTCACTAAAGGATTTGCCAAAAAATTATATATACATTTTATTATTGATAAAATAAACTTCAAATTTCCCTATGTATCATGGGGATTCACCCATTTATTATACATATGAATTTAAGGGGTTCTTAAAATCATCCTTGCTTTTCATTGTCTCCTTCCTCTCTTTTATTCGCCAGTGTCTCCATTCCTCCAGTTTTCTTCCTACTAGTTCAGAGTTGTGCACTGTAAATGCTTCTCCATGGAACCTCTCCGATTCTTCACAGTCAATTCTTTGTTATCTCTATTTTGTTTTGCAACACCACCATCTCTTGATTCTGCCTTTTTCTGCTTCCCCACGATTGTCCTAGGTGGTCCATACCTCTGCCTCTCTCTTTTTGCTTCTCCTTTCTGAGAAATCTAACTGCTAGAAATACCCTATCACCTCTACTCTCATTGTTACAGTGACATATGCTACTGTTCTACTAACATTGCCAACTGTTTAGGTGTCATGCTTTATGGGCCCTTGGGGTTTCTGGTTGATGCACATGTGATGTGTGTAATTGCAAACCATTACTACAGAGGCATATGTGTATGATGAGATTATACTTACTCTTGCTCTGCTTGATTTCAGTGCTACTTCTCAATGTAGTCAGTAGTTTGATGTATTTGTTCCTATTGAGTGATCATATAAATAACTAGAATTGTTCGTGATAGCTGTTTTTCTCATTATTGAGTCCTTGATGATATGTTCTTTCAGGTTGTCAATTGCCTAATGTCAATTGCCTAATGTATCAACTCTCCTTATGGTGTTCCATAATTGGCCTTATCTTCCCATTGGGTATCGGTGCTAGTAGCTTCCTTTCCCTGTTATTCAGGGATATGTAATTTGATATTTCTACAAATAGTCGTTTTAATGAAACAAGGGGTGATCATGGTGCGGAGTCACAGATCATATTCATCACTTCCAAGCATAGTTACCGTGCTCAACATTTTTTTAAAACTTTTTGAATGTATCGAATCCCGAACAATGGCGAATTTAATTTGCCAGGCAGATTTCTTATACATATAATTCATAAAAAGGCACCATATACATAACCATATGAAAATTGCCATATTTTTGTTAAAAACAAACTATATATATAAAGAACATGCTTTTGAAAATATAATGATGTTTTTAAAATATTTTAGACATTTATTATGACAAATTTTTGGGTCAAATTTGAAGTTAAAAAATAGTTGTATTTGATTTTTGTTTTAATATATTAAGTCACAACAAAATCCACTTAAATCTCTGTGTGGAATTTAATGGTGAATTTTATCATATCTTTTTGCACTGTCAAACTATTATCTAATTTCATTTTCCCCAAATTTGAATATGAATATGAACCAACTGACTTAGCTTCCCAGTATATGGAACTATGCAATGTGCATCTGTTAGCTTTTGCTAAGGTGGTGGGTTTATCAAGTTAAGATATATTGTAATAAGATTTTATTTCCCCTCAAGATGATGCAATTGTGACTATTCATTTGGGGCAATTTTGAACTTAGCATCAATACCATTCTGCACTTTAGGGAGGACAATGTTTTGAATAATGTACTTTTTGTGTTCTAGTTGAATAATGTAATTGAGTAGTCAGAGTATGGGGAGTCCTATATTTGAAAATACTGTGCTTTGAGATGTAGTTAGCTCCAGAATGATTGACCATGTATTTGAGCTCAGGGTAGTCACAATCTGGAACTACGAATAGTCTTGAAGGAATAAATTCAAAGGTATTAAGGTCATACAAGCTATTTCTTCTGTTATGGGGATGCCCACACATCCTGCAAACTCTGTAAATTCTATGAAGTGTAATTATATCCAATAAATGGATGATCATTCTATTAAACAATGCAGTTTTTAGTAGCATATTAGTGCATGGGATCTTCTCTAGTTCTTCTTGTTTGTGTTTTGGGCTTCCCATCAGACAAATCATGATGCATTACCCCAATTACTGTTTAACTTTCACTTTCTTCAGCAGCAGAATCTAATAGTCCAAGTGGATCAAACTGAATGAGTAATGCCATTCATATTACCCACATTACATGACTAAATGGCAAGTTTCTGCACATCTCTGCTAAAGAGTTATGTAAATACGTACACATGTATGAGGTCAGTAGGACAAAGCTAAAGAGTTCTGTAAATATGTACACATGTATGAGGCCAATGGGACAAAACTTATATGAAGTCAGTGGATGCTGCTTTTGTATCATCTTTTTCACAATCATGTTATGGAAGCTGCATCTATTAGGTGCTCATCAACCATCAATATTTAATCGGCAACCAACGCCTATCTCATTGCGTATTAAAAGCTTACTACCCTTTTAGCAAAGTCTTTGCATTAGCTAGTTTTGCGGGCATTTTCTTCTCTCATTTTCTCTCCATGAATGTTTTCATATCCTTTGCATGGGACCTCTCCACCTGAATGTTTTTAGAGCTTTTCTCTCCCTGAATGTTTTCAAAGCCTTTGCATGGGACCTAATTGACTCTAATTTTTTTATCTTTAGCTATATTTTCTAGATGGTTTCCTTTTGAGTCTTGACTTGTGCTTAGTAACACTGACTGTTGCATTGTTTTCAGTTCTAGAGATGCTCAGAAAATGTTTGCACAACCTATTTGTTTTGCTATTGTTTTGTCATTGATGATTGTCAATGATTTTTTTTCAGGTTACATTGTCCTGGGAAAACTCCCAAGTACTTCTCCTTATTTCGAGGATAGGAACTCAGGGTAAACCCTATAATATTTAGGACACAAAACCAGTCAACAACATGGTTCAAAGCCATTACAATAATATACTTGTTAAAAGCTCAACATGTCACTTGTAGGGATTGAACCTAAATGAGGAAGATAGCAATCATTCCTCTCAACCATGCAAGCTAAATCCAATACACATTGCCACGATGATTTACACAGCCTCGTAAAATCAATTGTTTAGTGACCTTTATTTCCATCTCTTTTACTTTGGAAGCCTGTAGATGAACCTCGCCTTACCAATCTCCACACAAGTTAGATGGGGGAGGCAATGTTTGTAAGTAGCCTTTGACCTCTCGTTAGATGGAATGTGCATCTTATTAGTCCATACGTGGGACTATTGTTTCACTTTTTGTATTAGTTGTGTTTTTATACATTAGAAAAACTATGCCTTATCCAAAATTTCTTGGAAAATTTTAATTTATATATTTTTCTTGAATTTTGGTTGGATAAAAAATGATGTGATGTTTTTCTTCATTGTGAATCCAAAAAATTCAAAAAGATATAAAAAAATAAAAAAATAAACTATAGAGATTTGGAAATGGTCTTGTTTAAATGTTTTACGTTTTGACATTTTTATCGGAATTTGATAATATAAATCTGGGTGAAATTACAATTTTCTGTTGTTTATTGCATTTCTAAATGTATAAATTGAATCAGCGTCCTAAAAGACCCATGGGGCACTCAGATTATATAGACCTAACCACTCAAATGTGCATATCTAATAATTTCTCGTCGAATTTCGGACAAAATTAAATGAATAATACCTCATAAAAGAGCCAACTATGACATTTGGAAATAAGGCAAGGTTTTATACATACCACCATTAATTTCCGGTAGTATGTGGAATATCCATTAAGTTTTGCACCTTGCACCTCCTTGGGATTTGCCATCATATACTGTGGCAGCTTTAGCTAAAGATAACTTTTTAATACCAAGACCTATATCGTCTACAGTTCCAAGTTCTGCTCCAGGAACGTGGAGGGTACATTTACTGTCATTTGTGGGGGAACACCTCTTCTATTTGACTAGTCCACTCATGTGCTTAAGTTGTTTGATGTGGTTATTTCATAATACATTATTTTATTGGCTCAAAATGGTTTTAGACCATAGTATTGAGAGTGCCTCTTTTTTTAACTCATGGTTTTGCTTGAGCACATTTTATTGGCACATGGTTTGCTACTCACAGTTTTGTGAGGTTCCTTATCTATGTAAGAAGGGTTCCTCTCTCATTTTTCATGGTTGGAAATAAAGTGGAATAACTTCCTACTACTTGTGTATGAGTTGTTCATTGTTTTGAGTAATGTTCTAGGGTTTTATAAAGAGGTTTTGAATTTACAAGCTTCATGAGGTAGGAGCTATCACAATGAAGGATGATGCAAAGGAGGTATGATTTAATTCTATTTTCTTCATTAAATTTTAATTTAGATCTCTACTTTATTAGAAATGAATATCCTAAGGTTTTCTTCTTTACAATAGATTTAGTGTAGAATTTCTTTTGTGATACTTGGGTTGATTTCGTTTGAGTTAACCTCCCTTTAAGCCTTGTAGTTTCATCATCTCTAGTTTCATGTTCTTCTAACAATCTTTTGATGTTGGGGGACATCAACAAATATTCTAAAGAGAATATTGCCAAGGAGTGGTGAATACTTCATGCCCAATGGTAGAAATCTGCTTTCTTATTTCTTTCCCTCCATCTCAATTAAAATTTTTCCTTTTTTGTTTTTCAAATTTTTTACAAGCAATCTAAGGTTTTTTCAAGAATAATTTTATTAAATTAGATTGCTAGATCTAAGTTTGACTTTAATTGTTAAATCTTGTTTAGCTTAGATCTCAATTGTGCTAACCAATTACTTCATGTTTTAATCCATTTAAATT
Organism: Picea engelmannii; assembly: GCA_009831015.1. Taxonomy (NCBI): domain Eukaryota; kingdom Viridiplantae; phylum Streptophyta; class Pinopsida; order Pinales; family Pinaceae; genus Picea; species Picea engelmannii. The sequence continues at coordinate 157,660 of ML805182.1, read as the reverse complement.
TGGCATAAGTAAACTAGTTTAGCTTGCTGAAATTTTTGGTTCTAGATCTTAAGTTTAACTTGCTACATGTATAGATCTAACCACTCCATTGCAATAAACTCTAATGAGCTAAGATCTTCCAATTTTCCTTTGATTTTATGCCACAAATCTTAATGTTGGAAATATGCAAATAAGTCATATGGCACAAGGGTTCTAAAATTTGCAAGCTTAATCCACATTATGTGAGACATATTAAAGCTAAACAACTCTCTTATTCACTGTTGATATACATGTTACAACATTTGAATTTATTAAACAATGCAGTTAATTAAGATAAAACATCGTAAATCTTAATGTTGGAAATATGCAAATAAGTCATATGGCACAAGGGTTCTAAAATTTGCAAGCTTAATCCACATTGTGTGAGACATATTAAAGCTAAACAACTCTCTTATTCACTGTTGATATACATGTTACAACACTTGAATTTATTAAACAATGCAGTTAATTAAGATAAAACATCGTAAAATTCACATTAAAGCTTGAGCATTTTGTTGATTTTTCAAGTTTGGGATCTCTTCAATTGATTACATGCTGGTATATTCTTATTCTAAGCTCATTAATGGACTGCTATTTCATGTATGTGCTGATTCTATTACATGTTTAGGACCGATAATTTTTTGAGCAGATTTGGTACAACTAATTGATTGTAATACTCATGTTCCTTTGGAATATGATCTAATATCATGCTGTCCTAGATCTGATATATAACAACTAGTGATTAAGGAGTACTTCATTTAATAATTTTCATTTAACTTCATTGAATGACATGTCCTAAATCTCTTTAAGTGAATGGTTACTAAGTCTCCTAAATATAATTACATCTATATGTTTTCAACACTAGATAATGAACATTTTGGACGTGGTTAAAAGCTTTAATGATGGACACCTCTTCTAAGACATCTTGTTGGTTACATTGCCAAATTTTTTAAAAGATAAATATGATGGATGCTATTGCTCATTACACACACTTCATATGGTTGAATGGTGGATGCAAATATTTTTGCACTTTCACATTGTCTTTGATTCAATTCTCCTTGTGACTCATGAACGCATATGAATGTGAATGCTAAGCAAATTAGTTAACTTGTTTGTCATATACTTTCATTATTCTGCAGTATAACACAAGTGACGATGATTAATGGTGATTCACTTAACAAACTTATGTTGGTCTCTTATTAATCAAGCAAACACTTTGTATACTCTACTTTTCCATCTCTAAGCAATTTGGGTTTGGTTAATAATCTTGATCAAAGTTAATCAATACTCACACTCCTATACAATTTAGCTTGGATTGAACTTTAGGGACCCCTCCCCTAGGATAGGGTAGTTTTTTCCTTAGTTTGAATTTTGGGGCAAGGCTAATGAGGTGATAATGGGTAGCTTGCCTGATAGTACCTATAGGCTCACCCAATGAAGCCATCAAAGTTAGGACTTTTCTTCCTAGGGTAGAGTTTGAGAGATAACAATGGAAAAAGAGGGTAGTTACAGGGTTTGTGTTAGGATATCCAGAGTTAGAGTTGAGAATGGAAAAAGATGGACCATGTCAAGGTCTTTGGAGTAAGTATTGTTCTATATACCCTCTGCAAGCTAATTTTTTTTATTGTTTGATGTAATTCAAAGATTAAATTGAATGGTGGAGATAAAAGATAACCATGATATTTTAATTGTGGACTCTTAATGAGATATCACAATCCTCTGTGATGATTTTGAATCATGCTAACATTGAATATCCTTTTTTTTCATATTGCATGTTGTCTTAAGATTTCTATTAACTTTTTCTATTTATTTGAATGGGAACTTGCTACTTAAAGTAGTCCTAGATTTCTTGTTAGGTTCTCATATGTGGAGGTGTTCCACTCAAGTCTTCATATCAAAAAATATATAGATGTGTGTATACATCCATGGGTCTATATGCGTACAAGGGATGGGATTCAAATGCTATAAATGATAAGCAACAAGATTTCACTTGGGCACTGAGATACTTAGATGTTAGTTTATCTATTCATTTCCTTTTTCCCAAACATGATATCTAAGGTTGACATCATTGTTTCAACGTTAAATAACTACCTATCTTTTTCAACAGACTTGGTTTCATCATCAAGGAATTGGTATGATTGCAATTTACTTTTTAATTTCCCGTTCTAATTCAGAGATGGTCAACAAAAATCATTGCCAATTCTGATTGGCTTTAAGTCTTCCTTGATATTGCAATTATGGTACTAGCAATAACCTACAATTTTTCAGACCCAGGATGCATGCCAATATTGATTATGGTTAAGATTACATGGCTTAGTTTCAATCCACAACAACTTCACTATCATTAAAATCTCAATAAAAAAAATGATTGCTATAACAATTCACAGATCATGAGTAGTTAGAAGGCTATTAGTGGTTCTTAGTTAATAAACATAAATGATTTCAAGTAGTACATTGCAACCAACAAAAGAGCATAATCAACTATCCCTCACTATTAGATAAAAGTCCAAATAGAACCATTCATTTGAAAATTGAGTAGAAATCAATTATTGTACAGCATCAATACAATATTGAAAACTCTGATTGTTTTGCCCTTTCTTCTATGAATCGACTTCAAGCGTCCTATTCAAAGACATACATGAGGCTTATATATGAATTGATTCTAGTATGCCTTCTATATTGAGTTATTGTGTCTATTTATATCAATGTTGCAAACATTGTGTTGGAAAATATATCGCCAAGGGTCCTGAAAACAACTTATCGACAATATCGAAAAATATCGACAAACTTAAAAAAATGCAAAGATATTTAGTTTTTTCTAAATGTTTTAAATATCTAAAGAAACCCCCTCCCTGTAGCCCTATTATGGGAAAATGTATTAGTGAGTAACTCCTTTGTTCTCAATCCTTGCT
>ML805182.1:134657-145019 GCA_009831015.1 Picea engelmannii | reverse complement strand
GATCTGAGTCTCGGGACTACACAGACGGAGAGAAAACCTTCTAAAGTACTGTGCAAAGAAAGTGTGATCAAGGGGAGATTCGGAACCTAGCTAGTAAAAAGCAGAAAACGCCGAAAAGGAAGACTTCTCGGAGTCAGGAAAAAGAGCCTATTTAGCTTGGGAACTGTGGTGTCCACCACTCGAGTCTTCACTGTAGTTGAAGAGTGTTTGGAGACGGCAAAGCTCCAGTGGTTCCGCGGATGACTAATGCAAGTCTTGGGCGCCAAAACTTTGTGTTCACCCGGTTCAAAAAAAGTCCTCCTGTAAATGCTGGCGCTTCAACGGATGGGCTGTGGAACTTTTCTGAAGGGCGATATCCGCCAGAGGAAATGTAAAGTTCTTGTTGCAATGGAAGGGGAGAGAAACCGAAAAACGAAGTAGAAGCAAAGTGAAAGATATTAAACTAGAGAGTGTTTAGTATAAGGATAATCATCTTATCGATTCTGTCTGTACTGGTTAAACTCAATCAATGTCGCCTCGGCTCTGGTTCCTCCGGTTTCCCGCCTGGTTCCGTTTTCCCGCCTGGATCCATTGCTGTCTTCATCCTGCTGAAGGGCTTACGAGTTCCCGCAACTTACGAGTTCCCGCAAGTTTTTTCGATAACATTCCTTTGTAATGATGAACTGTGGCCTTTGAAATAGATTCAAAATCTATGCAATATTTACCTGGAAAGTCCTTTATGTTACATATAGGATTGATGGACTTCCAACCCATTGCCTGCCTATGGAAATTTTTTGTATTATCATCACCTTCATTAAGCCAAGTATCCTGAATTTTTATTTTCCACTTTTCCTCCTAACAAACGTTAAGTCTGGCCTTCTCCTTATCTAAAGTGTTATGTTCCCTCAAGGTGTCTTCATCGATGCTCAGATCTGTAATGTGGTCTAGAAGCGTAGTGGTTTTCCTTTCCATTATATAGAGATCACGATCATCATGTTGCAAGTTTGTTTTCACCTGTTCTTTTGTGATTGACTTGGTATGTATGATATTTTTTTGTAGGGATATTTTGTTTTCCTCCTTGATGTCTAAGGATAAATGCCTATAGTTGTCTCAGATGAGAGTGATATAGTATTCATAGAGAATCTAGTAGGGATTGAACTTAAATGGGGATGGATGATTCTATCCACCTAGAGAAAGCTCCAATTTGACAGGGAAATGACTAGAGAAAGCATATTTTAGAACCATGGACTTGTATGCATAGATTTCTATGAAAATGGATTCATTGAATAGAAATATATCAAGGTGTTTTTAAATGTGTTGTGGAACAGATCTCTTATTAGTCTAGGTTGGATCCATTTTAATGGGTTCAAAATCCACTAGGTTGTGCACCTATAGGATATTAATAAAAAAGTCAACTAGAGGGTCTGGCCAAGCCAAATTCCCCTAGATTTCATTACGGCGGAGAGTAAAATTAAGGATGTCACCTAGTATGAGGCGGGGCATGTTCAAAGGCCTAAAATAAACCATGTCAGATAAAAAATCCTTTTGATAATGGGAGGGAGTATAGAAGTTGAGGATATCTACTTCACAATTCATTACGTTGGAAAAAAAAGGTGTCAAGGATATGAGAATGGGAGATTACTATTGTGTGAAGAGACATAATAGAATTCCAACTGAGCGTTAGTCCCCCTAACTTCCTTATAGAGTTCGTACTCAGTATTTTCCAATGCAAAAATCATTTTTTAGATATTTTGTCACCTTTAGATCCAAGCACATACTTTCTTATAACATTAGGGAACACCATTTTTTTGTATGATCCTTAGGGATCATTGTTTCAAGGCCATCCCAAAGCCTCTTACAAGGCCATCCCCAAGATCACTATCATTTGGAACTACTCTTGGGGGCTGCTCTGCTAAGGGCCACAACTACTGTGATTTATTTGCTTGATAGTACTTCCCTACTCTACATTTTGTTTTGCATGTGTAATATGTGTTTTCCTTCCTCTAGGAATGATAGGAGTATTGGATACCATCACCTCTATCCCTCCTAACTAGTTAGAAACCTATTTGACTTGTGACCCAATGATGTGTCTTTCAGAGGTTTGTGGTGATGATATCAAACCACTGGTACCGACTTGTTGATGGGGAGATGGGTGTGGTTCCACCTCTATTGCCTCAGTTTCATTTATAATCGAAGGAGTACATTAGGGGAACTCTATATCTTTCTTAGTACTAACCTTTGGATGTGGAGGGACATTTTTGGAGGGGGATAGGTTTACACTCATACGTTTTGAGACAGTGAGCCTTGCTTCTAGCTCCAAAATGCATGCATATAGCTTCTTACTGATTTCCAAAATATCTACATCAATTTGTACCTACGATTGGTTGTGCCCGACTGATTCCTTCTCCACTTTGTCCAATTTTTTTTGTCTTTCCTAGATTATACAATGGTTTCAACCCAAAATTATAATGGGTTAATAACCCACTGTGTCCCCCCTCCCATTTCTACACTTTTATTAGGAGGAAGAGTGATTTTTAGATGACCATGTGAGAAACATTGTGTGCATTGGAAGGAAACATTCTTATAATCTATCAATTCATGAAGTGATGAACACCTAATTCAATGATGATAACATATGAGAGACCCTAAGAGATATCGATTCTACATATATCACCACCATTGAGATATATGTCTTATGATTCATCTTAATATTAGTTTTAAGGTAGATCCTCAATAATATTGAATAGGGATTCTCCCAAAATTCAAGGCGTAGACATGACATTTGTACCCATAATGCCATGGTGTGTATATGCTCTCTAATTGGGTCAAAATATATGTTTCATTTGAAGATGGGCGAGGTCCACATTCCCCCCAAAACAAGGTCCTCCCATTTCTATATTTAGCATGCTATCTACTGAGTTGAAAACAAAGGTGTTATACCTACTTACTCCCATATGCACAAGGGGGGTATAACCTAAGATGTTTTCCCAAGTTCTCTTCACCCATTTTCTAAGATCTACATCATGGAAACACCGAGAATCAAAGGGGCCAATTATGGCCCATTTTGTATATTAAATCACATTTTCCTTGTAGAGGTTAGGGCCTATGACAACTTTCATCTCTTCTTTTGAATTTTTAACACACCATGACTTTTTTTTTGAGTTTGTTCCCCGAATATATGAGTATTATTTTCCTCTAAATATGGAGGAATGGTAGGGTCATATATGGGTGTAAAGTGTTTTGTGGTCGATGGAAAATTGTTAGGGCTAGAGGGACATAGATAATATGGTAATGCACAAGTGGGATAGTGAGGTTGGATGATCAAGTCCTATGATATTTGGGTGTAGCAGGGATTGTTGGATGCTTGAAAAGATGTAATGAGTTCACTTCAAATCCAATGTGCATGGAAATCCTTCGTTGAAGGTAGGTCAGGTTTCCCATGAGAGGTTGCACAAGAGGTACATGGTAGGTTGATGGGATGTGAGCCCAATCATGGGATTTGTGGGTATATTTTCACATAAGAGGGTTGTAAACTCTCGAGTGCACATGGTTTTGGTTCATACCTAGTTTGTATGGTTGATGCAATGGTTGGCTTGAAATTCATGGAAAAGCTAGGGTCTTTTCCCTTTGCTCCATCATCCTTATATATAGTTGAAGCAATTGAGACCAAAGTAGCATATAAGAACATATATTTATATGGTTGAAACTAGAGGAAATCAAGATGAAATTGGTGATACAAACCATGACTCTATTCGAAGAATTTTTTTAGACTCCATTATAGAATGATTCTAAATATGTTCTATTAGAGATATGCAAAGTCTCAAGTTTAGTGATTTTTACATAGATATTTAGAGATGTTTTCATGGACATTCATATGGTTGTAATCACTGATGTTTCTTCATTATAGATGTTTCACTGTTGATAAATATGAATGTTTTCATGATTTTAAATAAATTATATTAGATTTCCATCCAAATTGTTTCTAAAACAAGAAAAAAAAATACGAAAATAAACTATTTTTATAACAACTTAAACTTAAATTGTGATTTGAATAGTATGTTCTCTATAATCTTATAGTAAAATGAACCAAATTATTATCATATTTATTTTTTCCAAAAAGAAAAAATGTTTTATATTCATAGACTGAATATACATGTTCCATTCACTCAAAAAATCCTTTTGAGGCAACAGTCAGGTCTGTATCATATAAATTTGTCCTTCAGACTACTTTTTCATATCGCTACAAAACATAGTCTATCTTGTCAACTTTCTATTTACACAACTTTCTACTCAAAAATTTCCATCACCTCGTACCATTACAAAAAGAAAATTAAAGCATTAATGTGAGCCATAATTCCATTACTTCGGTTTCAGTTCCCTTGAAGAACTCATAGAAATCGAAGGCTCCATTTTGAAGTTCAAGCGCTTCTTTAGAGAGCTCATCTGCCTTTGAATCCAGTTCCCTTAAAACACGATGAAGAGAGAGCCACTTGAAATATTGGAAAGCCAACTTGATTTATCTCAAAACATTTGCCCAATCGATGACCAGTTTAGAATCCCCCAACATCTATATCCTTTGAAGGTCCTTCTTTTTTGTTGCCTCCAAAAGGGTCCAAAGGGCTACAAACTCAACTCTATTATTGGTCCCTCCTCCTGGGTCAAATCTTATGTGAACATAATGATTCGGGTTGAGAAATAATACTACTCCCACCCCACACTTTGGTGGATTCCCTTGACTAGCCCCGTCAAAATAGCCCCACGTTTTTCTGTAGTCCAAGGTTGGGAGGATTGGACAACACATCTTCTGTTCCTTCAGATCCACTTTAAATTCAAATGCTTGACTAAGTGTGATGGTTGCTGTCACTTCAGGGGGTACCTACTTGTATTTAAAGATAACTTCATTTCATGCCTGCCATAAATTTGAAACTAAAAATCTCGGAAGTCCCACATAAAGAGAGAACAATCTGTCCATGAACCATTTCCTTAGGCAATCTTCCAATTTTCCTCTGTTCCATTCCATGTTGGAATTGAGTTTGTCTTTTATAATTGAGGTTACCTGTCCTGCATAAGGGCATAAAACAAACAAGTGAGACACAAATTCAACATCAGATTGGCAGAGAACACAACGATTGGGTCCAACCCATCTCCTCTTCAGACCATTGTCCCACGTTAAGAGTTTATTTTTCAGGGCTAGCCAAAGGGTTAACTTGAATTTGATTTTCCACAGGGGCTTCCACCACCACCTGGACGATGTCTCTTGTCTCTCTTATGCCCAATCTTTATAGCCTAGTTTTTCCGTAAAGGTCCCTTCCTTCGAGTTTTTCGACCAACATAGAGTGTCCTCTGAAACTTCATTGACATAGATGAAATTTTCGCACAACAATGAGACAAAAGAGTCCCATTCATGCGAGAGATCAGCTGGTAGGTCCAAAATTTCCGAGTCTTTCCAACCTATTCTACCTCTTGGTTTGGGGATTCCAATACACACGTCATGCCGAGAGTTAATGTTGGACTTCTGTAAAAGTTGAATCATAGGTTTTGATAATCTAAAATGATCACCTACCCCTAGCCAAGGGTCTTCTCCCACTTTGATTCGATGACCATTTCCAATCTTCCACACTATCCATTCACCAATCAATGGAAATGCTTCCACCAGGGCTTTCCAAACGATGGAGTCTTTGGTGTATTTGTCCGAGGTGTGAAACCATTCCTCAATGGATAATCTAGCCATGTACTTTGAGCCCATCACTCTGACCCATAGAGAATTCCCTTCAGTCAATCTCCATAATTTTTTTCTGGGCAAAGGGAAAAATGTCCTTTAGTCCCCACACCCCAAATTCCTTGGGGGTCGCGACTGAATCTCAACTTGCTAGATGGACTCCACTAGAGACATTTTGGCTAGCCCAAAGATACTTATTACTTAACTTTTGTACCTTGTCCAACACACCCTTTGGGATGGTAGCTATCGCATTCCAATAAACTAGAATGCTTTCAAGAAACGATTTTACCAAGACAAGCCTTCCACCTCTATATAGGAATATATTCACCCAGGAAGAAATTTTGGATTCCACTTTTCGAATTAACCAACCCAAAATTTTCCTACTGTATCCATCTAGTTTTAGATAAAATCCTAGATATTTGAAACTGTCTTCTAGGTTATTCTTTTGGGCTGGGATCAAATTCTGAAATGAAGTCACTTCCGTATGTAAATAATTATTGAGAAGGATGAAATATTTCTCCGTATTGATCATCATTCTCATTGCTTTGCAAAAACGATCTATTAATCTTTTTAACATCGATATGTCTCTTAACGATCTGAAGATGCTGAAAAAAACATCATCGACGAAAAGAAGCTAGGAAATCATCTCCAGATCTGATCAAGATGGATGTCTGTGGCCTCCCACCTATTCCAACTGGTTCATTTTGGCAATTTTCCAGTTTGACAGTTTTTTTTCCTAGTTTTCGGGTCACCGACTTGCGGGGCCATTTTGAGGCCCTCAACAACATTTTTAGGGCTCGCCACAATAAGAATTGACCTCTGATAGATAACAAAAAAATGTGTAGTCCTTAGATAGACCTTTCCAATGGGATATCGTGCGCCTAAAATGAAGATCGTATGCAAAAGTTACGAGCCCGGGAAGTTGATGTACTAACTTACCCAAACGGGGCCCACATGACTTTTGGCGCTTCATCTCCTAGGGTTAGTTTTTTAGATTTCTAGGGTTTTTGACATTCCTGTTTATTGTATAAATTCCTTCAGATCCTCATTGTGATCATATTCTTGCAAATGAGTGCAACCGTCACATCTCTTCTCAGAGATAAGCCACCACCATTCCAACAAGCTTGTTTTTAGCTGCATTTTACAATTTCAACTTATTTCCTTATTGAATAAAAAACCAATTTTACTATATCTCTGTTATTTTGTGTTAAGCATATTTTAATAATCTATATTCATTTCGTTCTGCTCATAAAATCTGTATTAGTGGTATCAGAGTGGTCTGCTCCTTGTCATCTTAATGCATGTCCCCAACGAGGTCAGGGTACAACGAATTGGGTCTCAAGTTTGTTTCTCTTGAGGACAAAATATCTCGCACACCCAAACGAATTCACATGGAAGGAGAAAATAAAGATGACGAGACAAGAGATCCTTTAAAAATTTTGCTAGAGGAAAAACTCACGCAACAAAAGAACAAGATGATGGATAGTTTCACGCAAATCCTTCGATGACTACCAATAAGCAATGCATCTTACTCAAGCAGAGGTGTTGCCCCCTTCAAGGTACAAATCAACTTCAATTTTTCTATATTTGAAGGTTAGATAGACACATATTCTCTAGACAAGTGGTTGAATCTACTAGAAGAGTATTTTTCTATCCATAACTTTTCAAATAGAGAAAACATTACTTTTGCACTCCTCAAAGTCGTTCCCCATGTCAAAGATTGTTGGAAACTTTTTGTGAGAAAAAGGAAACATAGGAACCCTCATTATTTACAATCGCGACCACCTGGGAATCCTTCAGGGATGCTATTAAGGAACAGTACTACCTTGTCGAAATTTATGACGACTTATATACCAAATGGACCACGTTGCGACAAGAAAGAAACCAAGCAGTGCCAGATTTCACAAATATCTTCCATACCCTACGCACCAAGCTGGGTATCAAAGATTTAGAGTGACATTTGGTGTTCAAGTATCGCGGTGCTCTACATAGATACATCCAGATCAAAATGGAATTTCTGGAAATCTCCTCCTTTGGTGGGGCCTATCGATATGCCGTCAAAATCGAGTAGAAGCTCAAACAAAAGACACGACAATTTGGGCCTGGGAACCCCTCACAACACAAACCAAGAAAGGGTGGCCCCAACCTACAGATCAAAGGATAGAGCAAAGATGGACAGTATCAGGACAACCAGTCCAAGCTGTAAGAAAAGAAGGACACCATAAAGACAAAGAAGGATACTGGGAAGTGGTGCGACTTCCATAAGAGCCCTCGACATAACACTGCTGATTGCCACTCAAAGTAGTTGCTGGTGGCCGAAGTGAAAGCCTATGAATCAGATGTAGGTTCTGACTCTGAGTCATAACCAGAAAAGGGAAGACAAATTATTGATGCGGAACCCAGTGCCACCGTTGCTACCACCAAGCTCCAGCCTGGTGAACCAAACAAGCCAGAAGAAGGCGAGCACCTTTTCCATTCGCATATGTGGGTAAAAGGCACCCTGCTGCACTTCATCGTTGATAGAGGTAGCCAAAAGAACCTCATATCAGCAAAGGTCGTCAAGCGGCTGGCCCTGCCGATAACGCCACACCTGCAACCCTACACTATTGGATGGCTCCGCCAAGGAAGCGATCTCTACGTCAGCCAACAATATCGACAGTCGTATGACATCAATCCCTTCAAAGACAAGGTATTGTGTGATGTTGCTCCTCTCGAAGTTTGTAATGTTCTTTTGGGCCAACCTTATTTATGGAAACATCATGCTGTGTATGAGTCTAGGCCTTGTAGTGTTATTATTACTTTGAACAAAAAATTGTACAGGATGCCTGAGGCAATCCCTCTTAGTGCTATTTCCTTGATCTCTGCCAAGTAATGCAGGCAGGTCATCTCTTAGACCGAGAAAATTTTCTTTTTCGTGATTCTCTCTCTGAGTAAGAGAAAGATCGCATCCACATTGAGGGCCTCTACAACCGATATCTCCACAAAATAGAAGAAAGTGGATAACGTCGTGGAAGAATACTCAGATATATTCTCCTCTCCTACCGGGGTACCTCTGCACAGCTAGATCAAGCATCCCATCGATTTGACCCCAGGCGTACCGCTACCCAATGGGCCGATATACCATCTCTCTCTATTAGAATACGAGGAGATCAAGAGGTATATCCAATAATTTATCCACAAGGGGAACATCCATACCATATCATCGCCTTGTGGGAGCCCAATCATACTGGTGCAGAAGAAAGATGGGACCCGACAACTCTGCATTGATTACCGGGCCCTGAATAAAATCACAGTCCGGAACTGGTACCTGATCCCCTGAATCGACGACCTCCTTGATCAGCTCACGGGGGCCAAATACTTCAGTAATATTTATCTGAAGTCTAGCTACCACGAGGTCCCAATCGAACAAACAGATGTATGGAAGACTGCCTTCAAGTCAAAAGAAGGTCTTTTTGAATGGTTGGCCATGCCATTTGGTTTGACAAATGCTCCAACAAATTTTATGAGGATGATGGAAAATATCCTGTGACCTTTCACCAATAATTTTGTAGTGGTGTATCTAGATGGCATCCTCATCTACAACAAGACTTGGGCGGAAAACTTGCAACATATTCAATAGGTTTTGCACACCTTGCGGCAACAAAAACTATATGCAAACTTGGAAAAAATATCCTTCGGTATGGACATGGTCCATTACTTAGGCTACATCATTGATCAACATGGTGTACATGTGGATCCAGCCAATATCCAAGTCATTCGTGATTGGTCAGCTCCAACCACACTCACTGAGCTTCGGAGCTTCTTGGGCCTCGCTAATTTCTATCACAGGTTTGTGTTGGGATTATCTCATATTGCATGGGCCCTCAGCCAAGTAACCAGGGGTGGCGGTAAGGAAATATTTGTGTGGGGTCTGTCCCAACAAAAATCCTTTGATGAATTTGATGAATTGAAGCAATGTTTGTGCTCATCCCCAGTACTTTCATTACCGGACCTGCAACATCCCTTTGAGATCACGACATATGCTTTAGACTATGCTGTAGGTGCCGTTCTCACTCAACACGACCACTCTGTGGTGTATCATAGTGAGACTCTATCAGAGGTTGTCTGTAAGTACCTTACTTATGAAAAATAAATGTACTCCATTGTGCAAGCCTGCCGCCAGTGGAGACATTACATTATGGGAAAGGAGATAGTCATCCACGCTGATCAAAATCCACTACACACTACTACATATGGGCGTATTATTCCACAAAAATTTTCCATGCTTACACTAGTTTCATATTTTTTTTAAACATGGCGGGATTATCGTCGATATTGCCACGAAAGTTCGTCTCAATATCCACGATTTTTTTTTTTAAATCTAGTCGGGATTTTCATCGCTATAGCGACGAACTTGCGTGGCAATATCGACGAAGATTTTGCCTATCTCATTGGTCGGTGTTAACGACTAGTTGACTATTTGATCTATATATACGTGACTTTAAGAGACTTTGCGACACAATTTCTATAGTTGCGACACTATTCTTGGATTTTGTTTGAGCTGTTTATTTTTTCCGTCACCCACCGGTTGAACAAATCCAATTCTCGATCTACATAGCTCGGATTTTGAACTTGCAAGGTTAGTATGCTATTTTTTATTGATGTACTCATTTAACTTGTAAATT
>ML805182.1:82778-95975 GCA_009831015.1 Picea engelmannii | reverse complement strand
TTTTTGAAAGTAATATTCCAAATTATTCTTTGTGTATATTGTCATATTGGTATCCTTACTTCTAATCCAACTTCATGATAACACATGCTTCCAATATTTGGTTGATTAGTGCCTTGATTATTTGTAAGGGATATATATATATACTATAAGTTTGTTCAATTTAAAAGATCTACACATTTTCTCTAACATCCATCTTTCAATAGAATATTACAATATTATAATATATAATATATTAGAATATTAGAATATTACAATTGTATATCATATTACAATGTAATATGGTAATACCATATCTCGTGTATTTTTTTTTTTTTAAACTTAAAGGCATTGTTGCAATATTGATGATAGTTCGTCGGAAACAAATTTTTCGTCGCAAGTTGCCACGTATTTTCGTCGCAAGTTGCTACGATTTTTCGTCGCACATACAACATCTGCATCGTAAGTTTTTGGCTTGGCATAAATTTTCATTGCAATTGAGATGAATTTTTCGTGGATGTTCGCCTCTATTACCACGTATTTTCTTTGCAAGTTGCCACGATTTTTCGTCGCAAATATAACATCCGCATCGTAAGTTTTTGGCTTGGCATTAATTTTCGTCGTAATTGACACGATTGTTCGTTATAATTACGATGAAGTTTTGTCGTAATTGCGACGATGAATAGGGTTAACCGATCTTGATGATGACACGTGGAGAGCTAATTTGGTCGATGTTTCCACACACACCTGGATAATGGATATAGCGACGAAATTATACCGACGAAAAAAATTCACGACTTTCATGGAAATTGCGACAGATAAGTGTGGCAATATAAATGAAAAATCGTCGCAAATTTGGTCATATGTACTAGTGACAGTTCATTTAGACCTAAGGAAAATTGCAGAATGACCGCCATCAGAAGTGGTCCACATACTTACATCAGTTCCACCTCAACATCAAGTATAAAACATGAATTACCAATCAAGTTGTTTATTGCCTCAACCGACCTCTAGTCACGACACTCACCACGGTGCGAGATTCTTGTGGCCATGAGACCTCCGGATGGCCCCACCTCTATGAGACAAACCTTGAATTCTACACCACCTACCAAATGTTGGGAGAAAACTCAGTGGTTGCTAATTTCCATCTTCAGGATGAGTTATTGTGCCATTTGGGCCATCTCTACATTTCATCAAGTGAGCGCACGACGCTGATTTGGGAATCTCACTACAGTTGGGTGGAAGGACACTTTGGCGTCGAAAAGACAACGACGGTGCTGTAAAAGCATTTCTACTAGTCAAAAAATTGATAGGATGTTTACAAGTATATCAGGTCCTGCACCGCCTGTGCTATTGCCAAACCGATCAATAAGAAACAAGGCTTGTACACCCCTCTGCCTACTTCTAACAAGCCATGGGAATCCATATAAATGGACTACATGTCGGGCCTCCCATCCACCAAGAGGGGCAATGAATGTGTTTTTGTGGTTGTTGATCGCTTTTCTAAGATGGTGATTCTGGCCACCTGTAAGAACAACATCACTGCAGAGGTCACTTCCAAGCTCTTCTTTGAACGCGTTTGGGTACACTTTGGGATACCACAAACCATTGTCTCATATCGAGACAATTAGTTTCTTAACACATTTTGGTAAAGCTTCTGGTCACTACTAGATACCAAGCTCACCAAATCCACTTCCTTCCACCCGAGACAGATGGCCAAACTGAGGTCATCAATCAGATGATCATACATATCCTGTGCATGTACACTTCTAAGAACCCCTTCACATGGGATGAGAGTCTTCCCTATGTCCAACATAGCTACAACCGAGCCCTGCATAGCTCAACTGAACACAAACCCTTTCAGGTGGGGTTTGGATTCCAACCATTGGGCCCCATGGATGTTGCACTACTCCTAGAAACCACCTTGGTCGACTTGTCCCCTGATCCACTGGAAGATGACAAAGCCACCTGGTTCATTGAGTGGATCCAACACATCTGCCAACAGGTCTAGGATATTTTATAGAATTCCAATGCTAAGTACAAGCAGTGCCATGATCAACACTAGGTGCCACATAAGCTTTAGGTGGGCGACAAAGTTTGGTTTCAATTGCAAAAAGAATGCCTTATAGGGGCCCATCCGAAGATTCTCCCACTTCAGTATGGGCCATACACCATCACCAAGGCTATGGGTGACAATTATTTTGTGCTCAAAATTCCCCCTTTCTTTGGCCTACACCCAATCTTCAACGTGGTTCTCCTTCAACCATATTTCCCACCTTTATTGGACACCTCGGAGATAACAGAGAGTTGACACCAAAAGAGATCAACCCTGACTGCATGCAACAAACATCCAATGATCAGATTGTGGACACACAGATCAAGGGAACCCGAAAACAAAGGATCCAACTTTATCAAGTTGTCAGAGCAGGGCAACTTCTGCACCAAGGCAAGTGGCTCACTTGGGGCCAAATTCAACAAAAAATTCCTCATCTGATGGGGAACTCAACGCAATGGAGACCATTGCTTCATAAGGGGGGAGGATTTATCCAGATGGATGTTGGTGGCCTCCCACCTATTCCAACTGGTTCATTTTGGTAGTTTTCCAATTTGGCAGTTTTTTTATCCTAGTTTTTGGGTCCCTAACTTGCGGGGCCATTTTGAGGCCCTAAACAACGTTTTTAGGGCTCACCACGGTAAAATATGACCTTTTATTGATAGTAGAATAATGTGTAGTCCTTAGATGGACCTTTCCAATGGGCTATCGTGCGCCTAAAATGAAGATCGTATGAAAAAGTTACAACCCAGGGAAGTTGATGTACTAATTTACCGAAACGGGGCCCACATGAATTTTGGCGCTTCATCTCCTAGGGTTAGGTTTTTGGATGTCTAGGGTTTTCTACATTCCTGTTTATTGTAAAAATGCCTTCAGATCCTCATTGTAATCATCTTCTTGCGAATGAGTGCAACTGTCACATCTCTTCTTAGAGATAATCCGCCACCATTCCAACAAGCTTGTTTTTCGTTGCATTTGACAATTTCATCTTATTTCCTTATTGAATAGAAAACCAATTTTATTGTATCTCTGTTATTCTATTTTAAGCATATTTTAATAATCTGTATTCATTTCATTCTGATCATAAAATCTAGATCAGTGGTATCAGAGAGGTCTGCTCCTTGTCGTCTTAATACATGTCCCCAACGAGGTCAGGGTACAAAGAATTGGGTCTCGATCTTTTTTCTCTTGAGGACAAAATCTCTCGCACGTCTAAACGACCTCTCATGGTAGGAGAAAATAAATATGATGGGACAAAATATCCTTTCAAAATGTTGCTTGAGGAATCCCTCACCCAACAAAGGAACGAGATGATGGATAGTTTCCCGCAAATCCTTCGACGACTACCAACAGGCGATGTATCTTCCTCGAGAGGAGGCACCGCCCCCTTCAAGGTACAAATCAACTTCGATATTCCTATATTTGAAGGTCAGATAGATGCAGATTCTCTAGACAAGTGGTTGAATTTACTAAAACGACATTTTTTTGTCCATAACTTTTCAATTAGAGAAAAAAATACTTTTTTTCTCCTCAAAGCCGTTCCCCATGTCAAATATTGGTGGGAAAATTTCTGTGAGAAAAGGGAAACAAAGGAACCCTCATTATTTACAATCGCAGCCACCTGGGAATCCTTCAGGGATTCTATTAAGGAACAATACTACCCTGTCGGAAGTTATGACGACTTGTATACGAAATGGACCACACTGCGACAAAAAAGAGACCAAGTAGTGCGAGATTTCACAATATCTTCCATACCTTGCACACCAAGATGGGTATCAAAGATTTAGAGAGAAATTTGGTGCTCAAGTATCGCAGTGCTATGCATAGATACATCCATACAAAAATGGAATTTTTTGACATCTCTTCCTTGGGCGTGGCCTATCGATATGTCATCAAAATCGAGCAAAATCTCAAACAAAAGATGCAACAATTTGGGCCTGGGAACCCCTCGCAACAAAAAAAAGGAAAGGGTGGCCCCAAAATATAGAACAAAGGACAGAGAAAAGATGGGAAATATCAGAACAACCAGTCCAAGCCGCAATCAAAGAAGGACACCAAAAAGAAAAAGGAGGATATCAGGAAGTGGTGAGACTTCCATAAGAGCCCTTGGCATAACACTGTTGATTGCTGCTCAAAGCAGTCGCTGGTGGCCAAATTGAAAGCCTATGAATTAGATGCGGGTTTTGAATCTGAGTCAGAACCAGAAAAGGGAAGACAGATCATTGACGTGGAACCCAGTGCCACCGTTGCTACCACCAAGCTCCATCCTGATGAATCAGCTGAGATAGAAGAAGTTGAGCACCTTTTCCATTGGCATATGTGGGTAAAAGGCACCCCACTACACTTCATCATTGATAGCGGTAGCCATAAGAACATCATCTTAGCAGAGGTCGTCAAGTGGCTGGCCCTGCCGACAACACCGCACCCACATCCCTACACCATTGGATGGCTCCGCCAAGGAAGTGATCTCCACGTCAGCCAATAATGTCGACTGTCGTATGATATCAAGCCGTTCAAAGATGTGGTATTGTGTAATGTTTCTCCTCTCAAAGTTTGTAATGTTCTTTTGAGCCAACCTTATTTATGGAAACGTCATGTTGTATATGAGTCTAGGCCTCATAGTGTTATTATTACTTTGAACATGAAATTGTACAGGATACCCGAGGCAGTCCCTCCTAGTTCTATTTCCTTGATCTTTGCCAAGTAATGGAGGAAGGTCATCTCTCAGATCGATAAATTTGTCTTCTTTGTGATTCTCTATTAGAGTAAGCAAAATATCGTAGCCACATCCAGGGCGTCCCCGACCGATCTCTCCACACAACAAAATCAAGTGGATAAGGTCATGGAAGAATACTCAGATATCTTCTCCTCTCCTACCAGGGTACCTCTGCACAACCAAGTCAAGCATCCCATCGATCTGACCCCAGGCGCACCGCTACCCAATGGGTTAGTCTATTGCCTCACTTTGTTAGAAAACAAAGAGATAAAGAAGTATATCCAAGAACTAGTCCAGAAGGGGAAAATCTGTCCCAGAAAATTGCCTTGTGGGAGCCCAATTGTACTGGTGTAGAAGAAAGACGAGACCCGATAACTTTGCATTGATTACTGGGCCCTGAATAAAATCATAGTCTGGAACTGGTACCCGATTCTCCGAATCCATGGCCTCCTTGATCAACTCACGAGGGACAAATACTTCAGTAAGATTGATATGAAGTATGGATACCACCAGGTCCCAATAGAATAGACAGATGTATGGAAGACCACCTTTAATTCAAAATAAGGTCTTTTTGAATGGTTGGTCATGCCCTTTGGTTTGACAAATGCTTCAACACATTTTATGAGGATGATGGAGGATATCCTGCGACCTTTCACCAGTACTTTTGTAGCGGTGTATATGGATGACATCCTCATCTACAACAAGACTTGGGAAGAACACTTGCAACATATTCAACAGGTTCTGCACACCCTATGGCAACATAAACTATATGCAAACTTGGAAAAGGTTCATTACTTAGGCTACATCATTCTCCTTCGGCATGGAAAAGGTTCATTGCTTAGGCTACATCATTGATCAACATGGTGTGCATGTGGATCCAACCAAGATCCAGGTCGTCCATGACTGGCCAATCCCAACCACACTCACTGAGCTTTAGATCTTCTTGGGCCTCGCCAATTTCTATCGTAGGTTCGTGTTGGGATTCTCTCATATCGCATGGGATCTCAGCCAAGCAACCAGGGGTGGCGGTAAGGAAAAAATTGTGTGGGGTATGTCCCAACAAAAAACCCTCGATGACTTGAAGCAACATTTGTGCTCATCCCCAGTACTTTCATTACTAGACCTGCACCATCCCTTTGAGATCGAGACAGATGCTTTAGACTATGCTGTGGGTGTTGTTCTCACTCAACACAACCACCCCATGGCGTATCATAGTGAGACACTATCAAATGTTGTCTATAAATACCCTAATTACAACAAAGAAATGTACTCTATTGTGCAAGCATGCCACCAGTGGAGACATCACATTCTGGGGAAGGAGACAATCATCCACACTGATAAAAAGCCACTACAGTTCATGGAAACCCAAGGAAAATTGCATAATGACCGCTATCAGAAGTGGTCCACATACTTACATCAGTTCCACCTCAACATCAAGTGTAAAATAGGAAGTAACAACCGAGTTTCTGATTGCTTCAACCGAACTCCAATCACGACACTCACCACGATGCTAGATTCTTGAGGCCATGAGACCTACGGATGGCCCCACCTCTATGAGACAGACCCTGACTTCTCCACCACCTATCAAATGTTGGCAGCAAACTCAGTGGTCGCTAATTTCCATCTTCAGGACGGGATGTTGTGCCATCTGGGCCATCTCTGCGTTCCATCAAGAGAGGGTGCGAAGATGATTTGGGAAGCTCACTACAATTGAGTGGCATGACACTTTAGCATTGAAAATATAGTGGTGGTGGTGCAAAAACATTTCTACTGGCCGAAACTTCAACAGGATTTCGGTAAGTATATGAGGTCCTACACTGCCTATGCTATTGCCAAACCGACCACTAAGAAATATGGCCTGTACACCCCTCTTCCTATTCTTGACAAGCCATGATAATCCATCTCAATGGACTACATGTCGGGCCTCTTGTCCACCAAGAGGGGCAACGAATCTGTTTTTGTGGTTGTTGATCTCTTTTCCAAGATGGCGATTCTGGTTGTCTGCAAGAAGAATATCACTGCAGAGGCCACTTCCAAGATCTTCTTTGAACGCGTTTGGGTACACTTTGGGATACCACAAACCATTGTCTCAGATCAGGACATTTATTTCCTCATCACATTCTAGTCGAGCCTCTAGTCACTGCTGGATACCAAGCTCACAAAATCCATTGCCTTCCACCCCTAGACAAATTGCCAAACTGAGGTCGTCAATTGGATGATCGTAAATATCATGTGCATGTACAATTCCAAGAACCCCACACATGGGATGAGAGTCTTCCCTATGTCCAACATAGCTACAACCGAGCCCTGCATAGCTCAACTGACCACAACCCTTTTCAGGTGGGGTTGGGATTCCAACCACTGGGCCCCATGGATGTTGCACTACCTGTGGCGACCACCTCGGTCGAATCATCCCCTGCTCCACCAGAAGATGAAAAATCCACTCGATTCATTGAGCAGATCCAACACATCCACCAACAGGTTCAGGATATTTTACATAAGTCCAATTCCAAGTACAAGCAACACCATGATCAACACTGGGTACCACATAAGTTTCAGGTGCGCGAAAAAATTTGGTTGCACTTGTAGAAAGAACGCATTACATGGCCCCATTGGAATCTTATCCCACTCCAGTATGGGCTATACACCATCACCAATATTGTGGGTGACAATGATTTTACGCTCAACATTCCCCCTTTCCTTGGCCTGCACCCAGTCTTCAACATGGATCTCCTTCAACCATATTTCCCACAATTATTGGACACCTAAGAGATAACAAAGCAGTTGAAACCAACAAAGATCAAACTTGAATGCATGCAACAAACATTTAGTGATCATATTGTGGACACACAGATCAAGGGCACCCGACAACAAAGGATCCAACTTTATCGAGTTGTCAGAGCAGGGCAGCTCCTGCACCGAGACAAGTGGCTGACCCGGGGCCAAATTCAATAGAAATTTCCTCATCTGATGGGGGAAATCAACACAATGGAGACCATTGATTCCTAAGGGGGGAGGATTGATCCATATGGATTTCGGTGGCATCCCACCTATTCCAACTGGTTCATTTTGGTAGTTTTCCAGTTTGGCAGTTTTTTTTCCTAGTTTTTGGGTCCCTGACTTACGAGACCATTTTGAGGCCCTAAACAACGTTTTTAGGGATGGAAAAATGTGTAGTCCTCGGATAGACATTTCAAACGGGATATCGTGTGCCTAAAAAAAAGATCATATGAAAAAGTGACAACCTCGGGAATTTGATGTACTAACTTACCCAAACGGGGCCCACATGAGTTTTGACACTTCATCTCCTAGGGTTAGGTTTTTGGATGTCTAGGGTTTTTGACATTCTTGTTTATTGTAAAAAGGCCTTCAGAGCCTCATTATAATCATATTCTTGCAAATTAGCATAGCCATCACATCTCTTCTCAGAGATAAGCCACCACCATTCCAACAAGCTTGTTTTTCGCTACATTTTACAGTTTCAACTTATTTCCTTATTAAATAGAAAACTAGTTTTACTGTATGTATGTTATTCTATGTTAAGCATATTTTAATAATATGTATTGATTTCGTTCTGCTCATAAATTCAGTATCAATATCCGATACCTTTATACCCCTCAACCTGTTGTTGGAATGAAATTCTTTAATTAGTCTAATTAAGCCTTCGAAAATTAACAGAAAAAGAAAATGGGAAAGACGACACTTCTGGCGAAGGCCTCTCGAGGCTTTGAGAAAAAGAGAAGGCACACCATTGATGAGTACATCGAATAATGCACTCTGAATACATCCCGCTATCGAATTCAATGTGTTCATATTGATGCCAATTTAAAGGAGAACCAGACGTAAAAAGGTCCAACCAACTCTGTCATAAGCTTTTGAAAGGTCTAGTTTTAGTAATGCGGCTTTAAGTTTCTTCTTCTTCATCGAATGAAGGACCTCTTGTGCAATGAAAACGAGGTCATGGATCTTTGTGTTTTCTTGAAATCCAAATTGTTCCTCCCAAATTATTTTTCTTAGCATGGCTTTTAGCCTTCTTGCTATGATTTTGGAGATCAACTTGTACACCACATTAGAACAGGATATAGGTCTAAAGTCCCCGAATGAGTCCACTTTTTTATTTTTTGGAATGAGACATAAAAAAGAAGAATTCAGGGCCCTGTGTATTCTTCCCATCCTTTTGGATTCCCTCACCATTAAAATCAAATCATCCTTTAATAAGTCATACAAGGATTTAAAAAACTCAATGGTGAATCCATCCAGACCCGAGCTTTTGCCGCTCTAGATAGACTTCAAAGCTTCACATAGTTCCATCTCTGAGACTTACTTTGTCAAAGTATGATTCATTTCCTCATTTATTAACATTGGAAACTTTGTCACCACCTCAAGAGTTTCTCGGATTGGAAATCCTGCAGGGGATGTAAAAATATTTTCAAAAAATCTAGCTCCAACTTCTTCTTTCTCCTGAAAAGTACTCACGAGGTTTCCTTCATCACTCTTAATTTCCCAAATGGAGTTTAGATTTTTTCGATGGTTGGAAAAATGGTGGAAAAAATCATGTTGTTTATCCCCTTCCTCCAGCCAAATAGCTCTGCTCTTCTGCCTCAATTCCAATTCCTCTTTCTTCATCCATTGAGATTTCTTTTCCTCTAGACTTTTGAGCTCCTCCAACATAGTCTCGCATAAATCAACTTTGTCCATTATTCTATGAATGCAGGAAAGGATGACCCCTATCTCCGAGATCTACTTATGTTTTTTGGCTTTCCAAGAAGGTAACCAAATCTTGATAGTGTTTTTGGTTCTTTTTAAATTGGATTCAAATTGCACCATCAAGGTCATAGTCGCTGAATATGAGAGCTTAATCCACGACGAGGCCACCAACTTATTAAAGTCATCTTCCTCCAACCAAACCTGACTAATATTCAGAGGAGCAGGGGGGCCTTATGACTTGGATTTACAGAGTAAAGCGATGGGTCAATGGTCACAGAGTCCTCCTTCCTCTACTAAATACTTAAACCTTAACCCTAGATTCAACATTGCTTCTGAAACAAGAAACCTGTCCAATATTTTTTCTACTTCATCATTGTCGGTTTTGAAATTTCTCTAGGTAGGAGAGATCTTGGATGGTTCTAAGTCTAACAGCCTTGAGTTTTCCAAGAAGGATAGGAAGAAACCCCTTTGGAAACCTACTTTAGGGCTTGGTCCCCATTCTTCTCTGAGTGAGAGTGTAAAATTCAAATAACCCCCAATCACCGACAAGGGATCATTAAAAACACATGCAATGGACAAATCTTCCTAGAAAGGGATCCTATCAACATAGGGTCCATAGAGGTTGATTACTGAAAAGGAAAAAATACAATCTTTCTATTTAAATTTGACTGAGATGGATGAATTACAAGAGTAGGAAGAAATGGCTTTGAAGTCCAAACTCCATCTAGAGAAAAGGCCTCTAGACATCCCTTCAACGTCCACCACGCTAAAGGACCAATTCTTTAGCCAGGACCCTATAGTCTCAATAGCTTTGGCTTCCGTACACATAGTCTTCTATAGCAAGATGATGTTATGCCTTAATATTAGGAGAATCCTTTTGAGGGCTAGTTTTTTCTAGGCCCCCCCAGCCCCTCTGCAGCTGAAAGACAAAATGATTAAATTTTTTTAGGGGGTGGGGCAGGGAGCTTCCTACTCTAAAGGCCCTGGAAATAGTGGCTTTAATTCCTCTACAGACTTCCACTACAACCTTCTCCTTGGATTTACACATGTATGACTTCCTTCCAGCCTAAAAAAACTGGGGAGGGTCCAAAGCTAACCCTCCTTTGGAGGGTTCAGGCCCCTTCAACTTATGTTTAGACTAAAGGGAATAAAAATTTATTGGCAGAGAAGGGGTCCTGGGAACCACTTACGATCTGATCGGGGAAATCAGGGTAGGAGAAGGGGGAGGGGAAATGATTGGGGGGCCCAAGGGAGCAAGGTGGGGGGACTAGAAGAGGGGACGAGCAACACTGAGGAAGAGAGGGGGGGACATGACTAGGCAAATCATAGGAGTAAGAGAAGGGGAGGAGTAAGAATCCAGGGGGCCCAAGGGACCACAAGGGTAGAGGGGATCGACGAAGTGACGGATGGAGCCACCGATGACTTGGGCGAGGACAGGGGAGGGAGAGAGGGGGGGAACACCACCATCCTGAGAAAAAACTGCCAACAATGATTCAGAATAAAAAACATGAGCTAAGACCGATTGAGAATTACACATACCTTTCCTAGGAGGATGCATGACCAAATCCCCTAAAGAAACACTTGTAGCGACCATGCTTCCTGGGTCAATGGAGACTGCAAAGCCTTTACCATCCACCGTGAACACTTCTGCAGGGACCTGATTCCCTATTTTTTTCTTCATTCTCCATTCTTTAAACTGAGGGATATATTTAGACCTCACTTGGGTGCATTGGTCTTGAATGTGGACAATTTATCAACAATCATGGCACCAAAAGGGGAGCTTCCAATAATCCACCGTTTGATGCCATGTTTTGTTCTCAAACACAATGTCAATGTTCCTACCAATCCTTCTCGAACATCAACCTCCTCTTGAATCCACACCCATCTGCGGTCTTCTTTTGAGGCCCAATTAGGTTCAAGCCCTACGAAAGACCCTAAATTGTTTCATATGGCCTCCAGAGCTTCTCTTGACTAGAAAGACAGGGGAATCCTTGGAAGGATGGCCCAAAATTTCATGTGGGAAACCGGTTTTCGAGCCGGATCGAAATCTACTATCTATTGCTTCAAAACAAGACCTGAAGGTCCCTAAGACTAGTTGCGGTTTAGCATCTTGGAGTAGTCCTCCTCATAGAAAAATAGGAAGGATAACCATCCTCTCTGTAATACATGAGCTTCAGGTTTGTACCCTAACAAGGGCTTCCATTTTTGCGCTATCCATGTCTAAAGATCTCTTACACCTACAAATTTTCCATTGAAATTCCCTACCAAACATTTTCTAGCATACCTTGAGACCTTCGCAATTGGAATATCCACCCCTACTACCATTTTTACAACGCCTCCCCTATCTTGAACACACTTAGCTCCCTTCTTTCTACTTTGGGCCTTGATTAATGGATTTTGACCTAGACTGCCTCCATCCGCAAACAAAGGAGGGGGGACACTGCTTGTCTTGATAAGAAGGGAGGCTCTTTGGGTGTCAGCAAAGGAAGATGCGAACCACCACCTTCGCGCGAGACGAGTGACCTTGCATTTTCCTTGAAAATTGTCCGATTGTACTTACTATATTTTGCATGCTCCAAATCTGGAAGTATTGTGTCAGTTATTAGATCTAAGGCTATGTGGAGGGATGGAGAAACCAAAGGGAGTAAGCTAACTCGGGAGCAAACAGACCCATTTTTTAGGCAAAAAAATGGGCGTGAATCCGACCATATTTTCAGGGGTAGCTTGAGTTTCGCATGGATCAAAGTTCCATGTATTTCAAAACCTTACCCCCGGGGTTTCGCCCCATTTTAAACCAACCCAGATGCTCAAAAAATCGATCAAAGTTCTGGAGAATTATGGATTGCCAGGAAATTTAAAACTGCACCGCCTGAAAACCTATCGAAAAAGTAACTCGGGAAGGAAGATTTCTCCCGAGTTAGCCCACTCTGAAACCAAAGTCCTGCGCTCGAGGAAATCTTCCCGCATCATAAAAACCTTGTCCGAGGCTAAGCTTACCTCATAATCCACTAACTCTTCAGTGGTGGACTCCATTTGTACTTATCACACCTACTCCTACATGGCAAATAATTCCGGCTAGAAGAACCGGAATCATAGATCATCAGAGAAAAATAAGCAAGAAGGAAGGCCAATATATTCTTAGGGAACATAACTGGGAACAAAGTTCGTCGGGGAGGAAAAGAGACAAGAGGGAAGGCCAGAAAAAAACACATAACAGGAAAGGGAGAAGGATAGGCCTACGACCCTCGCCCTTAGGTTTTGACACCAAAAAAATTATAGCTACCGAAACCACGGAGCTCTCCCCAAACTTCAAAATGAATTATGGTTCTACTTATGCAAAAGATTATCATATATTATTATTACTATGCGTATTATACACAAATAAATTTACAAACGATAATTTAGTTAATATCAAACTATTGGAAACCAACTATATGTTTTGTTTAAACTATGTCAAGTAGTGTTAGAATCGTCTTCTCCTCATTCAAAACACTCTCATGATCAAGAAACGATTTCCTATTAAAAATCTTGTTTTCTCGGGATATTAAGCTTCCTATTAAAAAGCTTGCAAGAAACACAAATACTTTTAGGAAGCAAGGGGCTAGAATATAGATATGATTTTAGGTATATTAATATCCAGATATTTATACTTTTAGACATGATTTTAGGTATATTAATATCAGGTATTTATACTTTTAGATTCTTATAAGAATATTTAATTAGGATTATATGGGGTTTCCAAGAA
>ML805182.1:66868-79149 GCA_009831015.1 Picea engelmannii | reverse complement strand
CATCCATAGGTATGCGCAGGAAGGATTCGATTTGCTTAGACCAGTGTGACCCATCTTTTCCCAATTATAAAATTCATTGGGTTGTTAGAAAATGGCGTGATTGTTGATGTTAGATCATTGGTCCATCATGTGGTAGTACCATGGAATGAACACCACTCCTCTATAGCTCACGTTGTTTCGACATCTCCAGGAATGTTATCGGAGAAGAACTCTTTCTGTCACCTGTGATTACATTCTATTACGTGATAAGAAGGGGTTCTACAGAGGATTTCTTTGGCATGCCATATGTGGCTGCACTATTAAAACTGTTTTGTAGCAGAGTTGGTTTTGTTTGGGGGTGATTTCTCTCCATCAGACTGCACTCACTACACTGGTGGGGATAGCTGCTGTAACCTTGAGGTAGCACCAAATGTAAAATCCCTCCATATTTCTTTAACACCACATGTGCTCTTCCTCGGACAAAGTTTATTTTATTAAATTTATGCACATTCAGTGAGACTCACTGTATTGCACTCACTATGGAATTTGGTCCATCTTATAATTTTAAAGTGATTTTCTTTTGGAGGCCTCTTTGAAGCTTCTTCCATTATAATTTCTTGTGCATGTTTTTGGCGCACCAACCTCTGTGATTTGTTATTCAAGTACAAGATTTCCCATATTCATGCTCAGTGTTGAATATCATAAAGATGACAAACTTAAGGCATCAAGAACACATTTCATTTCAACACTGAAATTAAGTTTAATTACATTGTAACTAGGTGCGTTTTCAGTAGAAGCCGACACTCTCATTTGTTAAGTCTGCATAGTTGAGTTTGCATTGTAAAGTTTCGGTGGAATTGCAAGAAACCTGTGACATCTAATTTAGAGTTGGTGAATTATTAGAGTTATTGAACACTATAATCCTATCTTTTGTGGATAATACAGTCATCATTGACAAAACCACTTTGCATTTTGTCATAACATGCTTGCAAGTTTTGCAAGCCAAAGCATCAATGTTGCAAACTCGGACTCGACTTCTTCATGATGCATACAAAATCTGTGACAACATTTTGAACTAGTCCTTGTTTAGAACCCTTTTTTCAAAGATGATGAAGATGATGATGCCGATTCAAATAAACAACTAGCGCAGGAGCAACTCAGTGAGAGGAATCTAGATTCAAGTATAGATGAAGATCAACTTCCTCTTTCCAAGCCAATCATCAGATCTTGGGAAGAAAAAATGAAGAACACGCATAAAATAGGTATAAGATATGAAAAGGATGTCACCTTTATATTCCGGATTAGACCAAACCGATCCAGTTCTGGAGTGCTGGATTTATTCAAGAGAATTCATATTCACCTGCTCCAGTTCAAGAGCAGATCCTGAAATGCCAACATTGTCAACGATTTGGCCATGTTGAATATTAGTGCTTTGATCTTCATCCTTGTGATAATTTTGGAAAGCACAATCATCCTTCAAACAAATTTTATTACAACAAGAAATCTGTAAGAATAAAGAACCACTATGGGTGGATGACATCTTGGCGATGGTCAACAATAGCCAAGAAGATATCCGAGTCATACCGACAACTCCATTCTCGAGTATTAATGCATCTTGCAGTGAAAGGATTTTCATCTTTTCACCTTGTACTTGACATGGGGGAACAACATCAACGATTGACAATCGAGCTTCAAGTTTCAGAGTCTTCTCAATTTAGAAATGACAAGAGAGCATGATTGGTTTGCGGTTTTCCTTAAACCACCACTTAGTAGAAGAGTTACAACTTCTGCTAGACAATAGTTTGTGGTTTCCCTTAAACCTCCACTTGGTAGAAGACTTTCATCTTCTTCTACATCATAGTTTATGATCATCTTCAAACCAACATTGAGAGCACTTCTAATTAGCAGAAGACATCAACTTCCAAATTCTAGCTAACTTCCAAATTCGAGAACCATTGAGCCTAGAGAAGGGTTGCAGAGTTTGTGGTCATCCTTAAACCACTAGATTGGCTTATGGTATTCCTTAAACCACCATCACCATATAGTAGAAGACATCAAATTTTGCTAGCCATTTGGTTTGTGGTCATCCTAAAGCCTTCATATTTAGAGAGCACATTCAACTATAAGTAGTTGCACACTTCCAGATTTCAGTTGCCCACTTTTAGATTTCATCTCTTGCCTTGGACTCATATACACCCCTTTGGATTAGGGGGGGAATGTTGGAAACATAATCCTTTTGGGTTACTTACTTGACGTAATCTGAATAGTCAAGCAATAGGAAATGTCATTGAGAGTCCAAGATACCTTGGAAGATTAATCCAATGGTGACATCAATGTACTTATACATGTATCATATCTATGAATTAATGCACATTCATGTTTATCCTAATATGTGTGTCCAACACATATCACCATCATACCTCATTTCGATATTAGTGGATTTGTCATGAGAGTATTGAAATGCCTTCAAGCTGTACTCAATGTCCTCACCTTGACAAGTAGCGAGTCACTTAAAATATTTTGGAGCAAGGCTTTATTACTAGTTGAGTTTCCAAATGAGAAATATCTTCAAAGGATTCCCTCATCAAATTGTTGTATCCAAACTACTCAATCTTGGGAACATGACTTTGTCACCAACAATGACACCAATTTGTTACCTCCCAAACCTATACTCAATGTTGGTTTACTATTTCCCTTCTCAGGTTATCTGAGTTATTGACCTAGGGTTCATGTCATTTGGGGTTCCAACAAAGCCTCTAAAACTATCGGTCCTCCTGGTAAACCAGAAAGCAACACAACACCCGGAAGGTGCTGCGCAGTCTCACCCAAGATAGCTTTAAATGGGTGACTGTAAGACTCAGGTGTTTACAACCTAGGACAGAGTAGGAGATATGGGTTTCTTGATTAAAGCCAGGTACTGTGAGCTGTAAGGTAAACTACTTATTCCTTGAAGTTGCCTATGTATATCCCACAGTTTAATTCCAACAAAGTATAAACAGATTCATAACAATGTGCTAACTCATTCATCAAGCTTAATCATTAATTGCTGAAAGAAAGAAGAGACATGCATACATTTAACATATTACATGAGTATTACCATGGTTCACCCCCTCCTGGTCTACATCCACAAAGATTTGGCTCTTGGCTCTTTTATTATGGCAGTTCTGCATTCCTGGCGCCACACGCTTACAATTCTCCACCAAACTGGGTAAGATCTATGTGAGGCGAACTAGATCGCACCAGGCTCTACAGCCTGCGGTCTAATCCCCAGATCTACCTTCCCTCGTATCTTCTTTGCTCAACATCTTACAAAATCGGTTCATACCGCTAAAATAACAATAACCACTCTCTTTTTGAGATACTTTCATATCTATCTTTATACATTTCGGGCTCTTCATCCTTTACAGAATATTACCAAAACCCTAACCCTTCTATAGTGCATAAACCATAGCTAGGCCTTCTCTTTCTGTCGTGTTATAATTCTATTCTGAGTCTGATAATTTTCTGCTTGCGAACGCTATCGGGTGATCCAAGTCTCCTGCTCCTGGTTGCACTAAGATAGCTCTAAGTTCTATCATTGATGCATCTACATGTACATGGAATGCCTTCTCCCAATCTGGAAATACCAATATTGGTGCGGTGACGATATTTTCCTTCAGGGTATCCAGACCGTGTTGGTACTCGTCGTTCCATTGATACTTTGTATCCTTCCTCAACATTTTTTCCATTGGCACTGTAGTCTGTGTGTAGCCTTTGATGGATTTCCTGTAATATCCCGTGTGTCCTAACATTGCTCTTAGTTGGCGGACTGTTTTGGGTGCTGGTAGATTAACAATGACTACGATTTTGGCCGGATCCACTAGCAAACCCTGTTTGCATACTATGTGTCTCAATAGTATCCCAAATGGTGTTCCAAATATGCATTTCTTGATATTCAGTGATATCTGGCACTATCTGCATCGTTCTAGCATCAGTCGTAAAACTTCCACATATTTTTTTAGTAACCTATACACTGTCCAATCATCCAGGCATACTTTGAGAAATTGATGGATGAATTCCTTAAATGCTGCGATGACCACTCTAGAAAATATTGCAGGTGCATTCTTCAGTTCGAACGACATGACTGTATATTGATAAGATCCCCATTCTGTCGCGAACGTGGTCTTGTGTCTATCCTCCTATGCTATCTTAATATGATGATATCCTGAGAATCCATCGGTGAATGAGTAGGCTTCGTGGCCTCCTACTTTCTCAAGTACTTCGTTCGTGAAAAGTGTGGGGAATGGGTCATGTAGGCATGCATCATTCAACTTCCTCAAGTTGACGCATATCCTGATCCCTCTTCCATGTTTCTTGTCCTGTACTACCATCGGGCTTATCCATTCTGATTCTTCGACTTGCTTGATGATGACGGCCTCGAGCATCCTGTCGATCTCGTCTTTAACTTTCTGTTTATATATAGGGTTCAATCTATATGGTCATTGTTTAATGGGTCTCGCATCAGGTCTGAGTGGTATCTTCATTTCTCCTAATTCTCTGACTATGCCTTTCATCTCTGTAAAGGTTGTGGGAAAAAGGTCGCTGTATTCGCGCAACAATTCTGTGATGCTTTCTAGTGTCTGTTCGTCCCTGTAATCTCCAATGCTGACCATTTAGGGCTACTCGAAGGTCCCTATGTTAACCTTTTTTTATCTTGATTGGCACAAAGATGACCTATGACTCTAAGGGTGGTCCTTCCACATCTCTCTCACCTTCGACTTCTTCGATTTGAATATCACGTGGGTCATCTTCATTCGGTGCTTCCACATCTCTCTCCAACCCCAACCACACTCACTGAGCTTCAGATCTTCTTGGGCCTCACCAATTTCTATCGCAGGTTCGTGTTGGGATTCTCTCATATCGCATGGGCTCTCATCCAAGCAACCAGGGGTGGCAGTAAGGAAAAAATTGTGTGGGGTATGTCCAAACAACAAACCCTCGATGAATTGAAGCAACATTTTTGCTCATCCCCAGTACTTTCATTACTAGATCTGCAACATCCCTTTGAGATCGAGACAGATGCTTCAGACTATGCTGTGTGTGCCGTTCTCACTCAACACAACCACCCTGTGGCGTATCATAGTGAGACACTATCATATGCTATCTATAACTACCCTAAATACAACAAAGAAATGTACTCCATTGTGAAAGCATGCCGCCAGTGGAGACATTACATTCTGGGGAAGGAGACAGTCATCCACACTGATAACAAGCCACTACAGTTCATGGAAACCCAAGGAAAATTACATAATGACTGCTATCAGAAGTGGTCCACATACTTACATCAGTTCCAGCTCAACATCAAGTATAAAATAGGAAGTAACAACCGAGTTTCTGATTGCCTCAACCGAACTCCAATCACGACACTCACCACGATGCTATATTCTTACGACCACGAGACCTACAGATGGCCCCACCTTTATGAGACACACCCTGACTTCTCCACCACCTATCAAATGTTGGCAGCAAACTCAGTGGTTGCTAATTTCCATCTTCAGGACAGGATGTTGTGCCATCTGGGCCATCTCTGCGTTCCATCAAGTGAGCGTGTGAAGATGATTTGGGAAGCTCACTACAGTCGAGTGGCATGACACTTTAGCATTGAAAATATAGTGGCGGTGCTACAAAAACATTTCTACTTGCCGAAACTTCAACATGATTTCGGTAAGTATATGAGGTGCTACACTGCCTATGCTATTTCCAAACCGAACACTAAGAAATATGGCCTGTACACCCCTCTTCCTATTCCTGACAAGCCATGATAATCCATCTCAATGGACTACATGTCGGGCCTCCTGTCCACCAAGAGGGGCAACGAATCTGTTTTTGTGGTTGTTGATCGCTTTTCCAAGATGACGATTCTGGCTGCCTGCAAGAAGAACATCACTACAGAGGCCACTGCCAAGATATTCTTTGAACACGCCTGGGTACACTTTGGGATCCCAAAAACCATTGTCTCAGATCAGGACATTTATTTCCTCATCACATTCTAGTCGAGCCTCTGGTCACTGCTGGATACCAAGCTCACGAAATCCACTGCCTTCCACCCCCAGACAAATTGCCAAACTGAGGTCGTCAATTGGATGATCGTACATATCATGTGCATGTACAATTCCAAGCACCCCACACATGGGATGAGAGTCTTCCCTATGTCCAACATAGCTACAACCGAGCCCTGCATAGCTCAACTGACCACAACCCTTTTTAGGTGGGGTTGGGATTCCAACCACTAGGCCCCATGGATGTTGCACTACCTGTGGCGACCACCTCGGTCGAATCATCCCCTGCTCCACCAGAAGATGACAAAGCCACCCAATTCATTGAGCAGATCCAACACATCCACCAACAGGTTCAGGATATTTTACAGAAGTCCAATTCCAAGTACAAGCAACACCATGATCAACACTGGGTGCCACATAAGTTTTAGGTGGGCGACAAAATTTGGTTGCACTTGTAGAAAGAACGCATTATAGGGTCCCATTGGAAGCTTAGCCCACTCCAGTATGGGCTATACACCATCACCAAGACTGTGGGTGACAATGCTTTTACGCTCAACATTCCCCCTTTCCTTGGCCTACACCTAGTCTTCAACGTGGCTCTCCTTCAACCATATTTCCCACAATTATTGGACACCTAAGAGATAACAGAGCATTTGACACCAACAAAGATCAAACTTGAATGCATGCAATAAACATTTAGTGATCATATTGTGAACACACAGATCAAGGGCACCCGACAACAAAGGATCCAACTTTATCGAGTTGTCAGAGCAGGGCAGCTCCTGCATCGAGACAAGTGGCTGACCTGGGGCCAAATTCAACAGAAATTTCCTCATCTGATGGGGGAAATCAACGCAATGGAGACCATTGATTCCTAAGGGGGGAGGATTGATCCATATGGATTTCGGTGGCATCCCACCTATTCCAACTGGTTCATTTTGGTAGTTTTCCAGTTTGGCAGTTTTTTTTCCTAGTTTTCGGGTCCCTGACTTACGAGACCATTTTGAGGCCCTAAACAACGTTTTTAGGGATGGAAAAATGTGTAGTCCTTGGATAGACATTTCCAACAGGATATCGTGTGCCTAAAAAAAAGATCATATGAAAAAGTGACAACCTCGGGAAGTTGATGTACTAACTTACCCAAACGGGGCCCACATGAGTTTTGGCACTTCATCTCCTAGGGTTAGGTTTTTGGATGTCTAGGGTTTTTGACATTCCTGTTTATTGTAAAAAGGACTTCAGAGCCTCATTATAATCACATTCTTGCAAATGAGTGTAGCTGTCACATCTCTTCTCAGAGATAAGCCACCACCATTCCAACAAGCTTGTTTTTCGCTGCATTTTACAGTTTTAGCTTATTTCCTTATTGAATAGAAAACCAGTTTTACTGTATCTCTGTTATTCTATGTTAAGCATCTTTTAATAATATGTATTGATTTCGTTCTGCTCATAAAATCAGGATCAATATCCGATACCTTTATACCCCTCAACTTGTTGTTGGAATGAAATTCTTTAATTAGTCTAATTAAGCCTTCGAAAATTAACAGAAAAAGAAAATGGGAAAGAGGACACTTCTGGCGAAGGCCTCTCGAGGCTTTGAGAAAAAGAGAAGGCACACCATTGATGAGTACATCGAAGGATGCACTCTGAATACATCCCGCTATCCAATTCAATGTGTTCATATTGATGCCAATCTAAAGGAGAACCAAACGTAAAAAAGTCCAACCAACTCTGTCATAAGCTTTTGAAAGGTCTAGTTTTAGTAATGCGGCTTTAAGTTTCTTCTTCTTCACCGAATGAAGGACCTCTTGTGCAATGAAAATGAGGTCATGGATCTTTGTGTTTTCTTGAAATCCAAATTGTTCCTCCCAAATTATTTCGCTTAGCATGGGTTTTAGCCTTCTTGCTATGATTTTGGAGATCAACTTGTACACCACATTAGAACAGGATATAGGTCTAAAGTCCCTGAACGAGTCCAATTTTTTATTTTTTGGAATGAGACATAAAAAAGAAGAATTCAGGGCCCCGTGTATTCTTCCCATCCTTTTGGATTCTCTCACCATTAAAATCAAATCATCCTTTAATAAGTCATACAAGGATTTAAAAAACTCAATAGTGAATCCATCCAGACCTGAGCTTTTGCCACTCTAGATAAACTTCAAAGCTTCACATAGTTCCATCTCCGAGACTTACTTTGTCAAAGTATGATTCATTTCCTCATTTATTAACATTGGAAACTTTGTCACCACCTCAAGAGTTTCCCGGATTGGAAATCCTGCAGGGGATGTAAAAATATTTTCAAAAAATATAGCTCCAACTTCTGCTTTCTCCTAAAAAGTACTCACCAGGTTGCCTTCATCATTCTTAATTTCCTAAATGGAGTTTCTATTTTTTCGATGGTTGGAAAAATGGTGGAAAAAATTCATGTTGTTTATCCCCTTCCTCCAGCCAAATAGCTCTGCTCTTCTGCCTCAATTCCAATTCCTCTTTCTTCATCCATTGAGATTTCTTTTCCTCTAGACTTTTGAGCTCCTCCAACATAGTCTCGCATAAATCACCTTTTTCCATTATTCTATGAATGCAGGAAAGGATGACCTCTATCTCCGAGATCTCCTTATGTTTTTTGGCTTTCCAAGAAGGTAACCAAATCTTGATAGTGTTTTTGGTTCTTTTTAAATTGGATTCGAATTGCACCATCAAGGGCTTAGTCACTGAAGATGAGAGCTTAATCCACGATGAGGCCACCAACTTATTAAAGTCATCTTCCTCCAACCAAACCCGACTAATATTCAGATGAGTAGGGCGGCCTTATGACTTGGATTTCCAGAGTAAAGCGACAGGTCAGTGGTCACATAGTCCTCCTTCCTCTACTAAATACTTAAACCTTAACCCTAGATTCAACATTGCTTCTGAAACAAGAAACCTGTCCAATATTTTTTCTACTTCATCATTGCTGGTTTTGAAATTTCTCTAGGTAGGAGAGATCTTGGATGGTTCTAAGTCTAACAACCTTGAGTTTTCCAAGAAGGATAGGAAGAAACCCCTTTGGAAACCTACTCTAGGGCTTGTTCCCCATACTTCTCTGAGTGAGAGTGTAAAATTCAAATAACCCCCAATCACCGACAAGGGATCATTAAAAACACATGCAATGGACAAATCTTCCTAGAAAGGGATCCTATCAACATAGGGTCCATAGAGGTTGATTGTTGAAAAGGAAAAAATACAATCTTTCTATTTAAATTTGACTGAGATGCATGAATTACAAGAGGAGGAAGAAATGGCTTTGAAGTCCGAACTCCATCTGGAGAGAAGGCCTCTAGACATCCCTTCAACGTCCACCATGCTAAAGGACCAATTAGTTAGCCAGGACCCTACAGTCTCAATAGCTTTGGCTTTCGTACACATAGTCTTCTATAGAAAGATGATGTTATGCCTTAATATTAGGAGAATCCTTTTGAGGGCTAGCTTTTTCTAGGCCCCCCCAACCCATCTGCAGTTGAAAGACAAAATGATTAAATTTTTTTAGGGGGTGGGACAGGGAGCTTCCTACTCTAAGGGCCCTGGAAATAGTGGCTTTAATTCCTCTACAGACTTCCACTACAACCTTCTCCTTGGATTTACACATGTATGACTTCCTTCCAGCCTAAAAAAACTGGGGAGGGTCCAAATCTAACCCTCCTTTGGAGGGTTCAGGCCCCTTCGACTTATGTTTAGACTGAAGGGAATAACAATTTATTGTGAGAGAATGGGTCCTGAGAACCACTTATGATTTGATCGGGGAAACCAGAGTAGGAGAAGGGGGAGGGGAAATGATTGGGGGACCCAAGGGAGCAAGCTGGGGGGACTAGAAGAGGGGACGAGCAACACTGAGGAAGAGAGGGGGGGACGTGACTAGGCAATCCATAGGAGCAAGATAAGGGGAGGAGTAAGAATTTAGGGGGCCCAAGGGACCACAAGGGGGGCGGGGATTGACGAAGTGACGGATGGAGCCACCGATGACTTGGGCGAGGACGGGGGAGGGAGAGAGGGGGGGAACACCACCATCCTGAGAAAAAATTGCCAACAATGATTCAGAATGAGAAACATGAGCTAAGACCGATTGATAATTACACATACCTTTCCTACGAGGATGCATGACCAAATCCCCTAAAGAAACACTTGTAGCAACCATGCTTCCTGGGTCAATGGAGACTGCAGAGCCTTTACCATCCACCGTGAACACTTCTGCTGGGACCTGATTCCCTATTTTTTTCTTCATTCTCCATTCTTTAAACTGAGGGATAGATTTAGGCCTCACTTGGGTGCATTGGTCTTGAACGTGGACAATTTATCAACAATCATGGCACCAAAAGGCGGTCTTCCAGTAATCCACCGTTTGATGCCATGTTCTGTTCTCAAACACAATGTCAATGTTCCTACCAATCCTTCTCGAACATCAACCTCCACTTGAATCCACACCCATTTGTGGTCTTCTTTTGAGGCCCAGTTAGGTTCGAGCCCTACGAAAGACCCTAAATTGTTTCATATGGCCTCCAGAGCTTCTCTTGACTAGAAAGACAGGGGAATCCCTGGAAGGATGGCCCAAAATTTCATGTGGGAAACCGGTTCTCGAGCCGGATCGAAATCTACTATATAATGCTTCAAAACAAGACCTGAAGGTCCCCAAGACTAGTTGCGGTTTAGCGTCTTGGAGTAGTCCTCCTCATAGTAAAAGAGGAAGGATAACCATCCTCTCTGTAATACATGAGCTTCAGGTTCGTACCCTAACAAGGGCTTCCATTTTTGCGCTATCCATGTCTAAAGATCTCTTACGCCTATAAATTTTCCACTGAAATTCCCTACCAAACATTTTCTGGCATACCTTGAGACCTCCGCAATTGGAATATTCACCCCTACTACCATTTTTACAACACCTCCCCTAGCTTGAACAAACTTAGCTCGCTTCTTTCTGCTTTGGGCCTTGATTAATGGATTTTGACCTGGACTGCCTTTATCCACAAACAAAGGAGGGGGGACACTGCTTGTCTTGATAAGAAGGGAGGCTCTTTGGGCGTCAGCAAAGGAAGATGCGAACCACCACCTTCGCGCGAGACGAATGACCTTGCATTTTCCTTGAAAATTGTTCGATTGTACTTACTATATTTCACATGCTCCAAATATGGAAGTATTGTGTCAGTTATTAGATCTAAGGCTATGTGGAGGGATGGAGAAACCAAAGGGAGTAAGCTAACTCGGGAGCAAACATACCTGTTTTTTAGGCAAAAAAATGGGCGTGAATCCGACCATATTTTCAGGGGTAGCTTGAGTTTCGCATGGATCAAAGTTCCATGTATTTCAAAACCTTACCCCTGGGGTTTCGCCCCATTTTAAACCAACCCAAATGTTTAGAAAATCGATCAAAGTTATGGATAATTATGGATTGCCAGGAAATTTAAAACTGCACCACCTGAAAACCTGTCGAAAAAGTAACTCGGGAAGGAAGATTTCTCCCGAGTTAGCCCACTCTGAAACCAAAGTCCTGCGCTCGAGGAAATCTTCTTGCATCATAAAAACCTTGTCCGAGGCTAAGCTTACCTCATGGCAAATAATTTCAGCCAGAAGAATCAGAATCATAGATCATCAGAGAAAAATAAGCGAGAAGGAAGGTCGGTATATTCTTAGGGAACATAACTGGGAACAAAGTTCGTCGGGGAGGAAAAGAGACAAGAGGGAAGGCCAGAAAAAAACACATAACAGGAAAGGGAGAAGGATAGGCCTACGACCCTCGCCCTTAGGTTTTGACACCAAAAAAATTATAGCTACCGAAACCACGGAGCTCTCCCCAAACTTCAAAATGAATTATGGTTCTACTTATGCAAAAGATTATCATATATTATTATTACTATGCGTATTATACACAAATAAATTTACAAACGATAATTTAGTTAATATCAAACTATTGGAAACCAACTATATGTTTTGTTTAAACTATGTCAAGTAGTGTTAGAATCGTCTTCTCCTCATTCAAAACACTCTCATGATCAAGAAACGATTTCCTATTAAAAATCTTGTTTTCTCGGGATATTAAGCTTCCTATTAAAAAGCTTGCAAGAAACACAAATACTTTTAGGAAGCAAGGGGCTAGAATATAGATATGATTTTAGGTATATTAATATCCAGATATTTATACTTTTAGACATGATTTTAGGTATATTAATATCAGGTATTTATACTTTTAGATTCTTATAAGAATATTTAATTAGGATTATATGGGGTTTCCAAGAA
>ML805182.1:40283-54439 GCA_009831015.1 Picea engelmannii | reverse complement strand
TCATTAATAGAAATCGTGTATTACTGTATCTCTGTGTTTATGGTTGCATCTCTGATATATTTTAGTTATATTACTGGATATACGCGATATCTCTGTGCATTTCTTTATTATATCTCCGCTCTCATTTCGTGCCGAAAATAATCCGGATCAAAGGTGCTGCTACGTCTCACCCGAGATAGCTTTAAATGGGTGACTATAAGACTCATGTGTTTACAACCTAGGACAGAGTAAGGGATAGGGGTTTCTTGATTAAATCCAGGTACCGTGAGCTGTAAGGTAAAATACTTATTCCTTGAAGTCGCCTATGTATATCCCACAATTTAATTCCAACAAAGTATAAACATATTCATAACAATGTGCTAACTCATTCATCAAGATTAACCATTAATTGCTGAAAGAAAGAAGATACATGCATACATTTAACATATTACATGAGTATTACCGTGGTTCACCCCCTCCTGGGCTACGTCCACAAAGATTTGGCTCTTGTCTCTTTTATTATGATAGTTCTGCATTCCTGGTGCCACGCGCTTACAATTCTCCACCAAACTGGGTAAGATCTATGTGAGGCGAACTAGATCACACCAAGCTCTATAGCCTATGGTCTAATCCTCAGATCTACCTTCCCTCGTATCTTCTTTGCTCAACAACTTACAAAATCGGTTCATACTGCTAAAATAACAATAACCATTCTCTCTATATGATACTTTCGTATCTATATTTATACATTTCGGGCTCTTCAGCCTTTTACAAAATATTACCAAAACCCTAGCCCTTCTTATGTTAGGTATTTCTCCCATACACATGTTGTTCTTCTTCCAGCTATCCCTTTCCTTTGTGCACGCTTTCTTTCATGCGCACGTGCTGTTCTTTTGCCAGCTGTTACTTCAGTTTTCTGCATGCTTTCTTTCCCACGATCGTTCTTCTTTCCCCTTCGGCCTGGTGCCAACACTCAATGATCCTGAAAGTCCCAAAACCAAGGACATGCCTAGAGGTACTTAGGAAGGTTTTCCATTGTCAACACAACAACTCTTCCTCTCACTTTAGGCTAGCTCTCCTTTGACTAAAGGAGGAATGCCTAGAAAATAATGTGTTAGATATGCTTTAGAAATAAAAGGGATGGTGGATTACCCAAACTACATCCCATCCAATGGGTGATGAAGTCAATATGAACAATCAAGAAGTTTCTAATAGTATGGAATATGGCATAGTTAGTCTATTACAAACATGTTCACACTAACCATATATATTTAATTCATTTTCCAAATATTAAAGGAGGGGTATTCCAAATATTCTCCTCACAAAAAGTACAAAATTACCCAAGTAATAATGTATAACCATGAATCATTAAAGGAAAACCACAAATGAATCATAAATTAAGAAAACACAAGCATGAATCCCTCTTTAACCCTAATGTCCTCTTATTGGAGAAAATTTTCCCTGTTAATTCCAACATATTTGTACTAGTAATTTCCAGCCATCAAATTAACCCAATGAAACTTAAAAAAGGATGAATAACCTCACATTATATGCCCCTTGACTTCTTCCTCCCAATAGATCTTCAACTAAGCTTGGAGGGGATCTCCCACACAACCAACCATGCCTCTTGCAAATGAATTTATGCTATAGTTATACCTTCCAAATTAAATCCTAATGAATAAAGAATAATAAGGAAGAGCTAGAAACCCTAGAATTAGGGTGCTTTTC
The DNA here is from genome assembly GCA_009831015.1 of Picea engelmannii. NCBI lineage: Eukaryota > Viridiplantae > Streptophyta > Pinopsida > Pinales > Pinaceae > Picea > Picea engelmannii. Next base: position 52,732 of record ML805182.1, on the reverse strand, counting down.
AGGGTTTTCTTTAACGATAAAATGATATGTTTCATCTTCTCCTTTGAAGTTACTCCTCAAAATATGAGTTAATAAACCTCAAACCATGTGAAAATGCTCATAGACCCCCTTTGAATTTCTTTAAATGATCTCTTGAAGAGGATGATCCTCCTTTAGGGGATATATTCATGATTAGGCAATAAAATAACATTTCCTTTCAACCAATGAGTGGAACACCCTTCATCAATAGACCTTATTTGACCATATAAGTTCATTTATTTCCATGCGACATCACTTTAAGCAAGGGAATTCTTCCTTTACCCACTTTCTTGGCTATATGTCATGCTCTGGGGCATCCTCTATGTGGAACAATTATCTCCTCTTGCCTTTGAATGCATGCAAAAGGTCTATAATTCTACTTGGCACCTCCTCATGCTTATAGTTTACCACTAAATATGTAGAAAATGCCTTGGATAATGTACCCTTACCCCGAAAAGGTGAAGTATGCCTCCACATGTGTGTAATCTCATTTGTCAAGGTTTCTTCCCATCCTCATTTTTCATTAACTAGCTCCTTGAGGAGGGTGTTTAACCTTTGATCCTCATCAATGCCCTTGCTTTCCTTGTATCATGCTCTATATCCCAAACAAGGTAGGGAATTCTTGTTCTAGGTATTTTCTTCTTGCTCATATCATCCACCAATGTAGTTCTAGTAAAGGCTCCATTAAGTTGTAACTATTGCTAAGCTTCATTGGTATCCTATTGTTCTTGGTGAGAAAAGAAAGGTATGCAAAAATGAAAAATGAGCAATGTATTTTCATAGGGGGAAACAATGCTCATTTTTTTCATCAAATTTTCAAAAGGAAGGAATGTGATCCTGACTTATATTGAAAAATTATGATGACCGTCTTCTCAGTGTTACAATGAATGTGGATGACATGCCAATTACTAGCATTAATGAGGACTTGGCCATGAATTTCAAAGCAAATTTGAGTAATTTATTTGATGTGACCAATTTGACATTGTTGCACTATTTCCTTAGTATGAAAGAATGGTGGGAACATGGTAGGATTTGTATCTCTCAAACCAAGTATGCTTTGGACATGTTAAACAATTTAATATAAGATGTAAGCATTCCTCTACACCCTTTAAGAGTGGATTGTGATTGACTTCCAAGTCTAACTCCAAAGAGTTTAATGGTACATTGTATAAACAATTGTTTGGAGGTGTTCTTTATTCGTGTGCCACGAATCTTGAAATTTTTTTTGTTGTTGGTTTGGTTTCAAGATATATACCCAAATCTCATGAGGGGCATGATAAAGTTGCAAAAATGATTTTGAAATGTTAAAATCATTATTCACTATGGCATTGGAGTTTCTTCACATTGATTGTTCTTTGGTTTGCTACACCAAAATCTTCAATTAGGTAAGAGATAATGATGATATGAAGTCTACTTCAAGTTATGTATTTCATCTTGGTGCAATTCTATTTTTTGGTTCAATAAGAAACAACTTTCTATTGTTTTGTCTTCTATTGAGGTCTATTATAAAGGTGGTACTTTAGCTACTCAAAAAACAATGTGGATATTAAGATTTTTTATCCAAATGATGCTATTACACTCTATTGATAAACAATACATTTTTGAATTAGAAAATAATCCAATTTTCCATGCAAGATCAAAACACATCAAAATTCATCATCATTATGTAAGGGAAAAGATGCAAGGATAAGTCAAACTAACTTATTGTAGAAGTGAAAATAAAATGGTCAATATGAGTCAATGAGTGTTAGAAGTGAAGCCAAGTTCACTCATATTAGATTGAAAATGAAACGAAGGACATGAAATATTTCAAAAGAAACATAAACATAGTATTGAAGCACAATATTATAATGAAAACCAATTTCTATTAATATCAATACAAATGACTAGAATGGTGGTAGCTTATCCCTAAGAAGAGATTTGATGGATATGGTCATTCATAAAATTCCTATTAAAATATGTTGAAAATACATTATAAAATAATGCCAAAATCCCTAAGAGGAAAACATTCCTAAAATCCAAAAACCTTAACCCTAGTATTTGAGGTGGTGGAATGAATGTGAGCCCTAGGGAGCCTAGTTGGTATGCCAACTTCTTGGGGCCCTATATTTAGCATACAAACTCTATTTTGGACATGATTTAGACCATTACAAATGTTTTTTTGAGATCCAAGCGTTTGGTAGGCCTAAAAATTGTTGAGATGAGTAAATTTCCAAAAACACATGGGAATTTCCCAAAGCATGCATTGAAAATTCATGAATTGCAATATTGTTGTAAATCTAGCAAGGTTTGGGATTTTTTTTTAAACAGTTTGTCTCAAATGACCACTTAGATCAATAATTCCCCCTTGGGAAGTAATTTTCCTCATTGCATCAATTTATTGCACAATATGTGTAAACTTCTACTAAATCTAGTTTCTAGTAAACCTCTTGCCCTAGTGAAAAATATACCCTACTTTGCCAATCTAGTAGAGTTGTACGTTCTATTGGTGGGTGATATTTATTTTGGTGTCCATGATCTAGTGCATTATAGCCTACTCAAGGTAGTTAGTGTTGAGATCTATAAGGCCAAGTTTTGTGCCACCTTCAAGGAGTTTAACAGAGGAAAAAATTTTGGCTGAAGCAACACCACATTAAACATAAGGTGTAAGCTAAGAAAAGGTGGGAAATTGTATTCAAAATAATTCTCACCAACAACATTGGTGATGGTTTACCCATATCAGAGTGGTCTACGCTAAAGTGTGGGCTTGTGAGTCAGTCTTTATGCACGTGCAACCATACATTGTCACTAACCTGAAATTTGTGTGACACCCTTGTGTGATCATGTCACTTCTTGTATATGGTATCTAAATTCTATAGAATATCATGAAATTATTGTAAGATATGTTGTATCTATTCAAAAAACTTTGTTTCTTTGTCTTCCTTACTTAAACATGGGAGGAATCTTCCTATGCAATTTATGTCAAAGTTGCTTTGTCTCCCTAACTTGTTTTATTATTGTCACTTTGTCATAATAAATATTTGTTTTTTGAATACTATTTTTAGATCATATGGAAGTGGGTGTCATTAACTAAGATTTCATGGAAATCATTGTATTATAATTATGTAAATATATTAGTTTCTAGTAAATGTATTTTTATATGGTGAAATTGATTTATTTTTCAAAAATCTTGTCCACAACTTGGAAGTGAGATGTTGGGTAGGTTGGAATCATGAAAATATTTTTCCATGTTCCCAACCTATCATGTTAAGGAACTTGAAAGTGGCAGGTTGGATAGGTTCCATCACTATCACTTCCCAAGACTTCGAAGTGATAGGTTGGGTAGGAACTGGAAAGTGAAAGTGATAGAACCTGTGCAATTTGTAACATCCAAATTTTTGGAAGTGATAATTTGGGATCATGGAAATGATTTCCTTGATTCCAAACTACCCAAGATGTCACTTCCATGATTCCAACATTTCCAACCTATCACTTCCAAGTTTCAAACTTGATTTCTGAGGGGTAGATAATTTTAACCTTCTTATATTGATAATCCTATTAACACTGAATATCCATTATTCCACTTTAAGATTGCCACTAGATGAAGTTAAACACATATAGTTACTAACAAACTTGCATGTATTTTTTGGTGCATAGGTATATGGGTCACATAGAGGAGGGAGGGGAAATCCTAGCAAACAAACATAATTATGTTACAACCAATCTACCATTATATTAATAATGGGGGCACTATCTCTAGTGACTTTCATTGGTATAAGAATATTTGTATATTGAGTTTATTTGTTATCACATGCTATTTCTCATAACCAATGAGAATTAAAATGGAATGAGATTTTATATTCATTGAATCAATTCAAGGCACCATAAGGCAAGTGCATATGACTATTCTTATTCCTATTATTATTCACATACATGCATATGTGCAATGTTAGAGGATGAAAGGATTAGATAGATTTGAGAGCTAGTGTTTCAAGAGAGAGGTGGTGCGTAAAGACATCATTACAACACTTAAGCACAATCAAGCATAACTCAAAATGCATAGTAATGTAAGAATCTAAAATATTTCCATGCACACTAATATCACATGTTCACTACTTTCATATTTAGGTAGGGACATCTTATATAGCACCGAGATGTAGCCAACTCCCTTTAAGTGAGGAATATGAAGTCCAATACATAGATTGGCTAGGGAACATAACAAACTCCTTAATTTCTACCTTGTTTATAATACCAATCAACTATTTTGTTCTAACTTCTTGACCATTCAAATGTCTAGTTGAGCATCCATTCAATCGCTTATTCAACCATTGAGTCAGTCACTTATTTGACTCTCTTAGTTGATTAATGTAGATTGTCTATTGACTTCCTCTAGAAGATATAGATATTTGATGAACCTACATAGCATGTTGTTCCAACACCCTCCCCATTAGCACACAACTCTATAGAATTGGGAGGTGAAATTACTTATGTACGCCCCCTCCCCCCCTCCCCCATAATTGTAGCTTTCTAAAGCTCATTCATAGCCTAAAGTTTCAAAACCTTAGCTTCCAAGAGAGGATTCAAAAATATACCAACAACTTGATCATCTCTCCCACAGTAAGCAATATTCACAATACTTTATTGTAGTAATTGTCTCAAATAATGAGCATGAAGCTCCACATGTTTCATTTTGTTGTGCGCAACGGGATTTTATAGAACTTGTATCGTACTTTGATTGTCACAATATACCAAATTCTATGCCTTGAATGGAAAATCAAGTTCTCCCATAAGATGTTGAATCCATACCACCTATGTGCCAACATGCACTACACCACAATACTCTACTTATATGGTCGATAAAGAGACCACCTTCTTATTTGTATAAGACCAAATAAGTGTATGTAGCCATGTCAAACCACATAACAAAATGTAGAATTCATGTCATTGCCATATATATATATATATATATATATCCCAATTTGAGTCAATGTAACCAACTAATTGGTTTTATTTGTTAATATAATACTTTATACCAGGATGATAAGTTCCCTTGATATAACAAATAATTCTCTTTGCAAATTTAAGTTGACTTTCTCACGGATCCTGCATGAACTGAGAAACCACACTAACAATAGGTTGAATTCGAGTTAAATACATAAGGATACCAACAAACTATTGATAGACTATATCATTGAATTTTGCAAAATCACATTCCTTGGTGAGATTCACTCCTGACTGATAAGGTATAAAATATTCAACACATATTTAGGTTGATAAAGGAAGAACATCATCCATTTGTTTGACTTGTATGCCCAAAAAGAAATGCAACAAACTAAGGTTAAACATCTCATATGTATCTACTAAATATTTCTTCAAACCCAAAATTAAACTAATGTTGCTTCCAATAATGACTAGGTCATCCTCATACAATGCAATAATTAATGTTTCACCATTTACATGAAATACATAGATATTTTGATCTGATTCACAACAATTGAAACCAATATTAAGGAAAAAATAATGAATCTTCTCATACCATGCCACGAGGGCCTATTTCATACCATATTAGGATTTCTTTAGTTGGCACACAAGATTTCCATCCTTCTTAAAACTAGGGGGTTGATCCATATAAATCTCTCCAGTGAGATCACCATGTAGAAATGCGCTTTTGACATCCATCTAATGTATGTCATATACAAGGTGAGTAACAAGTGAAAGATTTAATTAAACTAGTGCAAAGGTCTCAATGTGGTTGTTTCCTTCTTCCTGAGAAAATCCATTAGCTACCAAATGAACCTTATGTCTTTCAACAACACCTTCAAATGTGAATTTGTTCATCTAGACCCATCAACATTTCATTGCATTCTTTCCTTACAATTGAGGAACTAAATCCAATGTGTCATTCTTAATTAAGGAATGATACTTATTAGCCATAACACTCTCCCATTTAGTTTGATCATGTGATTCTACATGTCTCTGGATCACATTCCTCTAACACACATGCCATTTGAGAAAAAATGCTATGTTGTTTTTTACTCCTAGTTTTTCTTGAGTCGTTGATATCTCCTACATCAATTCCAAAAACTCCAATTGTCTTGGTCTCCTATTTGGGAAGACATAACCCAATTGTTGAAGGATTTATTTACCAAGATCATCATTTCTGAACTAAACATGGGTCCCAAATCTTCTAGTCAATTATGTTGTATAAATTTGATTGTAGGTTGATTTATGCAAATAAGTCAATTGACCATCTGATGGTCCTATGAAGTAGTCATTCCATAAATAATTTACAAATAATCACTGTTAGACAAGCCAAAAGAGTAATTCAATAGAGTGATACATGAGGTATTCTCATTAAAGACAACATCTCTTCTCCAAATAATCTCATTTTTTACAAGGTCAAACAACATGTAGGCCTTCGAATCTTTAGAGTAACCCATCGTGATACAAGTATGAATCTTGGCATCTATTTTGTTTCTTCTATCATCTAAAAATTAATCCCACACTATGCATCTAAAGGTTCTAAGATATGACTAGGGGTTTTCTCCCACTCCATTTTTAACTATAAGTGCAGTGAGTCCTGGGTGTTTCTTGGGAAAGTCATAGAATTTATATAGTCTATATTTTGGATAAAGGAAACCTTCAACAAAAATGAGAAAGTTATTGTGCATATCCTTCACAACAAACTAATCTAGCCAAAACTCAACATTCTTACCAATCTGAATTAGTTGGGGTATATACAACAAAGTGACACTCAAGCTAGGTACATGATACACATCAACAATCACACCATTTTGAAATTCAATCTTTCCACAACCAACAGTAGTAAGTGCATGATCATATGCTACAAATATTTAATTTTTTTGTAGCCTATTTTAATGAATAAAATAAATAAGCATCATTAGAGATATGATAGGTGTAACTAGAGTTGATTGTCCATTCCTCTGAGAAGTATGAGCATGTGAAGCTTGAGAAGAACTAACAAAAAATGAATACTTATATCTACCTTATCTTCTAAATTTTGGCTTTATAGGTCCCCCAATCTTCCAATCTACACTTCTCCTTCAAGCTTCTTCACTTTCTATTTCATTTCCTTGGTCCCATGCCAACAAGCCTTCTCCATATGTCGCAATTTCCTGCAATAGCGACAAATCTGATTTTTTCTACCCTTCTTAGTCAAATTCTAGTCACTATGCTTCTTATTAATAGTCTAGTCAATGTAGTCGTGTTCTTTCACTTGTCGACCTCTTTCTCTATAATTATGTCGACCTTTTCCTTCAACAAATGAGCTTGTTGCTTGACATCAAGTTTCCCTTCATCAATAAATTTTTCCTCTGCCCTAATTAGTAATCTGCAAACGAGTCAAAGGAATAATCTTTACCATCATCTTTTCTAGATGTCCAGTTGGCATGGAACATTGAATATAACACAACGTACAATGTATTTAGATTCATTAGGATTAATTCTATGAGATTACCATCCTTCTTGGGGAGATCCTTTTCACAATCAACCAATTTCAACTAAATTATTTTCACATGGGCCAAATATTCTTAAATCCTTTCAAAAGAAAAAATATTTAGAGAGATCAATTCTTTCTCAATCTGCATTACTTGAATTTTGTCAATGTTATCAAACAAATTCTTCAAATTATTCCAAACAACATTCGGGTAGTTTATCCCACTTGCATGAAAGCATATCTTATCCCTAGAGATATGTGTCATTATGACTCCTACAAACTCATTCTTCTTCCTGTTGATTATAAACTTTTACTAGTCATCCTTTGGACCTCAAACCACAATTTTTGTAAACTACTACAACACTCTATTCTTCAACATTGTTTCCATATCATTTTTTCATATTACTCCATCTACTTCTTTACTCTTTGTCGCTTTGTCTCACCTCACACATATATTCTGTGTTAGTTGTGAGTACCTTTTCTTAACTAAAATCGATTTCATCCATTGTAGAAATACTGAAATCAATGCACTATACTAAGAGAAGTGTAGCAAACAAATTATTCCATTGTACTAACACTAAAATCAATATTGGCATCTATGTTATGGTCATATCTACATTTCATGTGTGTTGTGTATTATATTATTTTCAAGTTATATTTCTCCTTTTATTGTTTCTTAAATTAATGCACTATTTTTTTTTGCACAGTATCATCATTGAAATCAATGCACTAATCAAGAAGAGCAATGGAAAGGAAAGCTAGGTGGTCATGGGCATCTTCACTGGAGGATTATTGGCCCAGGTTTATTCCATATTCATAATGGTGATATACACATAAATGTCACCAATTATGGAGCTACACTCATCTCCCTCACTCTCCTTAGTGCTAAAGGTAATATTACCCTTGGACCCTATGCTACCCTTCAACCACTTTACCATACTTTCAATAATTTCATCAGATTAATTAGATTAATGTCTATAGGTCATGTAGGAGATGTTACTCTCAGGTATGACTCTTTCACCTCGTACATTGTATCAAATCAAATGTCTATATATCTATTTGCATTTCTAGTTCCATTTCACTACTATGTTCATTTCTCAAGCAATTTCTTTGATTGTGTACACTAACCTTTCCAATAACTAGTGAATCTCCAGAAATATTTCCAACAACCAGACTTTGTAGCTATCAAATTCCATCCTATAAAAAATATATTTGATTTAATTAATCCAAATCTCAATCCTCTGCATTAACTAAATTGTATATATTGTAGAGAAAATTAATTGTACTTGATAAATTGTTTAGTAACACTCCTATTAGTTAAGATCAATATTGAGCCAAACAATATCTAATATATCTATAAATTAACTAGAGTTCAACTAGAGAAGGAAATATCATGTGGGTATGATGATAAATCCTAGAAACTGTAAGCATTCGATGGAAAGTAGTTGGTATCTTTTGGACCCGTGTAATGCATGCCATAATTTTTTCTTTCCTTAGTCTACAATATTCATTATTGGCTTAGCTGTGAATGTTTAAGATTCATCAACACAATTAATTTGCCACTAGATGCTATACTTTTTAATCTATAAAATATACATATAATATATCTATTCGTACATGCATTGAATCCAAATAATCAAATATCAACACTGAAATATTTCTTTTGTTATGTTTCTAACAAATGCGCTAGGTAATTTAAGCTTGTGTCCTTCACTATCAAAATCCTAGTGTAGGTCTAGTGTCAATATTTTCTCTTATCATATTCACTATGTTTTCATTTTACATCTTCTCATATATTTTATACTAAGGTGATCTCATGTATTTTCCATAAAACATGCAATACCCATCACATCAATAATCATCTTCTTTGTATCTACCTACTAATTCATATGTGCTCCCACCTTCAAGGCATCCACTAACTCTTCACATCCATCACCTTCACCACCTTCAAGTAATTTGCATCCCCCTCCTCCGCTACCTTCAATGAATTCATATCCTCCTTCTCCATAAGTTTATCCTTGACTTGAGCTATAGTAGACATGTTCAACACATCATTACCCAAGTAACTCTTGCTAACACGATTTACAATTATGGGGAGTTTAGTATCCTATAGGAAATATATAAGGGATACATTTTTGTTCGACTACTTCATATTCATTGCCTTTAATTAATATCCATCCTCCTTCTCCAGAAGTGAATCAAACACTGACTATTGCATATCCACCACCTTCATGTAATTTGTATCCTCCTCCTCCAAAGCTACATCAAGCATATTTAACACAAAAATACCAAGGTGATTCTTGGCATTGTGGTTTGCAATATATTATTTCTAGTTGTGGGGTGGTTTTACAACTTTAGTATCATCTAGCCAATAAAGAAGGGAGACATTTTTTCTTAAAGGAGGGTTAAAGTTAAAATTTCGGAATCTTGTAGGCTCTTATACAGAACGAAAATGATCAAAATAAATTTCTTGTAAGGTGCATGGTTAGGGGTAAGGATCTTTTCTCCTATTCATTTATTGTACATAATCTAAAATTGGATTGGTATCGGGACTGGGTTTTCTTATCATATATATATATATATATATATATATATATATATATATATATATAGATGGAATTTTATAAATAAGTACAATTATAAGTAGAGACAAGAAGGGGTGGTGGAAACTCCAAATCTATCAAAATACAAGGGTATATTCTATTGGGGAGGAGATTCTATTAGATTAGTCTAGACATAAGTGACACCATCCATTTTCATGGATTTAGAACATAATCTCCTTCACAAATAATAATTGTAGCGAGAAGTCTGATAGTTTATCATGGTGCCCCAAATTCGTGCAACATTTTTAATCTAAATATGATTACCATAAGTCACAATGTAAAAGTGGACACATTGCATTTATAGTTTTTTTCTAGGTCAAAAATCATAGAGAAAGATGTATTAAGGTTTCGTAATTTATTTATTAAAAAAACATATATGTATGTTGTTTTTAAGTTTAGCTTAAGGTGGACATTGTATGATTTTTATTTACTTAATTTTTTTTAAGTGCCACATGTCAACTCCAGATTAGGTATAACAAAATTACACTTTTCCCTCATACACTACGTTGACATGCTAATGTAAAGTTAAAAACCATGTGTGTGTGTGCATGCGCGCGCGCGCGTGTGTGTGTGTATTTTTTCTATAGATAGATCAAACACCCCCCAACAAATTCCTTTCAGGATATAGAAAAAGAAGCGACCAATCATTTCAAAACACTATTCAAGGAAGAAAATCGGACCACCATTGATGCTATACTCAAAGTAGCATATCTCTTTCCCAGTTACATTGATGAAGGAGGAAATGATCAACTAATGGCTGAAATCACCTCAACAGAACTCCTAGCGATCCTCCAAAGTTTTCAAAAAGAAAAAAGTATTAGCCCCGATGGACTGGCAACTGAATTCTACCTAAAATGCTTTGATTTTCTGAGTCAGAACTTAATATCAATGAAGGAATAATCAATATAGATCGAACAAATGCTTCATGAATTCAATGCCACCTTCATTTCTCTCATCCCGAAATAAGATAATCCTTGAACCTTTGACCAGTTCCGACCAATATCCTTATGCAACCGTATCTACAAAATAATTACAAAGATGATCACTAGAAGGATTCTGGATTATCTGTCAGATAACATCTCCCATGAAAAATTTGGATCTTTAAGAGGTTTTCAAATTAATGAAGCAATTGGACTTGCTCAAGAAGGCCTACACTCCATCCATACCATAAAACAAAAAGTTGTCACTCTCAAAGTAGACCTCTCCCAGGGTAACTTGGTTATACCTAAGGCTCCTTCTTATACAAATAGGATTTAACAAATCCTTTGTCTCCTAGATCATGAGATGTATTGGCACCTCTTGATTTGCGATCCTCATCAATGAATCATATTCTCCTTTCTTCAAGTCAGAAATAGGTCTTCGTCACGACTTCCCCCTCTCCCCTTTACTTTTCCTACTTGTAGCAAAAGGTCTCAACAAGCTCATTCAAAAGGTGGTTGATTTGATAAACCTAAAAGGGATTATGATAAGCTCAAACTTATCCCTTACACATATTCTATTTAATGACGACATCCTCTGTTGGATCATGTTGTCATTGATGCCAATGGTTTGTCATTTAGGAGATTGTTGGATCATATGTCATTGATGTAAATGGTTTGGTTTGATTGATGTTATTGATTGATGTCAAGTAATTGATTGATATGATGCCCTTGATGAGAATGATATATGTCCAAGTGGAAACCAATTGATAAAGATGGATCATTGATATGATGCACTTGATGAGAATGATTTATGTCCAAGTAGAAACCAATTGATAAAGATGGATCATTGATATGATGTATTGATGAAGATAGATCAATGAAGTTGTTGGTGAAACTATCCTAGATGGATAGTGCTTATCATGCCATTTCCGGTGGTATGTGGAATGTCACTTAACTCCTCATGGTTTGAGAGTTATGGCCTTATGAAGTTGGAGGACCCCCATATGATGGCTTGAAGCCCGAAAAGGTCAAAGACGTAAAAGTGCTTGAAAAGAAGAAATCATTATTTAAATGATAAAGTAAAGTGACAAAATCAAGATGGATTATTTAAATGATAAATTAAAGTGACAAAATCAAGAAGGAATATTTAAATGATAAAGTATTGGAGAACTTTCTATTCATGGAAAGTGGTTAACCCTAAAATAAGGAAAATAAGTTAAGTGACCTAGAAATGGGTTAAGTAACCTAAAAATGGGTTAAGTGACCTAGAAGATGAAAATATAAATAAGAAGCTAGGATCTCTTGTAAAATGTACATTTGATGAGAATCCTTTGTGGATCAATGGAGAGCTTCTTGTGAATATCTTGTGGAGTATTGATGGAGAGCTTCTTGTGAGAGCATTCTATTGGTGTGGATCTCTTGAGCATGATTGAAGATCTATTCTGAGGAAGAGAGCGAGAGGAGGATCTCATG
>ML805182.1:27737-39982 GCA_009831015.1 Picea engelmannii | reverse complement strand
GCAAATAGAAAGTAAAAGACTTACCTGCACTTACCTGTTGGCTGCATGTTGGTGTAGTCAAACAACCAATGAAGCCAAGCCAACAACGTTCCTTGGTACCTGCCTTTGTGCTTCATCATAAACCAAAACAGTGATAAATCAAGAACAAAAATGTCATGAGTTAGAATATATCATATCATCGGGAAAGTCAGAATCTAACTCATGGAGGCGGGTGGGAGGGATAAAGTCCTGCCAAGTCCATCTCTGAGAAAAGTACTCGATTCTATCCAAGAAAGGGTTATGCAAAATACAAGGTTCAGAAAACCGATTCAAAGGGCCTGTAAACTGGTTACCTAGGACATCCTCACACTCTAGAGTCAAGGAAAGAAACGACAAAGAATTAGCAGACGACTGGCAAACTATAAAGGGAAGGTTGAAAAACTGATTGGAGCTAGCATTACCCAACCAACCCTTGGAGTCTAGGGTTTTCCCAGGAGGAAACTCAACATGAAAAAGGTATTTCCCAACTACACCTTTAATGGAAAAGCATGGTAAGGTAATAACAGGTGGGTGGGGAAGCTCCTGTTACGCCAGTTTGAATCTTGCCTTCAAGCTACTTAACCTATACTACAAACTGAGCGATAACATTTTGGCGCCGTTGCCGGGGAACACTGAGTCAATCTTCCTCAATGACAAACTTTTGGTAAGCCTTGACTCATAAATCCTTTCTTACAAGCTTACCTGGCGACTCCACTACATTCTTTTCCCCCTATTCTTTGGTAGTTTCAGGGAAACTGTCTGGCGACTCCACAAACCAAAAGGAGGTTCAATAACCCTCCTCTAGATTTCAAAAGGAAGCCTCCTGCTAATTCACCTATTGTCAAGTCACTTCTTGGAAAGAGACTTCCTTTAAATATGACTACTCGTAGTGGAAAATTGTATTCAAATCCCGCTATTATGACAACCACCACTATAACAAACCCTGTACCTCCTGTCAATCCAAATCCTCATAAATGGTCTCACCCAGAGAGTTACAACTGCTTTGATTTCAGCAACATCCAAGGAGGATTACATGATTTGCTTGCAAATGCAAACTCTTGGCTACCTTTCTTTTCAGGAAAGGAAACTTCTAGAAATTCACATTGGACCCAGTTTTGTGACAGTTTTGACTTTCACCTGGATGGTCAATATCACCCTGATGTTTTTATGAAACTCTTTGCAAGATCTCTTATAGGAAAAGCTAAGGGATGGATTGATCAACTCCCTGAAAGAAGCATAAAGAACGTTGAAGAGCTGCAAAAGGCCTTTAAGGTAAGGTGGTGTGATAAGGAACACTCACAAGACCTTTGTTCCCAGTACTACAACATTTGCAAAGGACCTTGTGAAAGTACAAGAGACTTCACTGATAGGTTCAATCTTGTTCTTAAAAAGATCCGGTCAAAATTTGGTTCAGAACAAGCTATCATTGATCAATACCTTTCCTCTTTAGAAGGAACTTTGCAATTCAGAGTTAGGGACCGATCGCCAACAACTTTGGAAGAAGAACAAGATATGGCCTTTTAGATTGAGAGAAATATTGATTTTTATGACTTTATTGAACAAAGAAACATGAATTGTGAACCATGGGATCCAGACAATGAACCTATGCCAGAGCCTTAGCCTCCAAGCGTCCTCCAAGTCGAATTAGCTCCTACCAAAAGGAAATGGAGCCTTTCTCATAAGAGTGATATCTCTTCCCAAGAGCCTCCGTTGAAGAAGGCCCATCCAAAGGATGAAGGTAGGGATGCGTCCAAAAGCTTGGACCCGAATCCCATTCAAGACTTCTCTCTCTTTATCCATCAAGTGGGAGACCCAATTCCTAAAAATCATGAGTTCAGACCCTTTTACGTCTCCCGAGTCAATGATTTTCTCCTCCACAATTGTCTACTACACCCAGAAGCCAAAGCCAATATAATGACAGAAGAGGTTATGCAACAATTGGGCCTAAAAATCTCACGAGCTAACACCAGAGATGATTTTGTAAAGGGAGCCATTAACAACCTTGAGATAGCCTTCGACTCTTGCCCTGGCACTCCTTTCTTGATAAATGTGGTTGTTGTGGATGATATTAACAAATTCGGGATTATCATATGTGACGATCTTATTAAGCACTTAAGTGGAAGCATTCACAGAGAGCAGTCCAGAGCTATCATCCCTCATCCTGAAGGAGGAAATTATACCATCTACAATGAACCCTTTGTTGGATCACCGGTTGAGAACCCCGATGAGATAGATGATCAACTCTTGTGTATCAACAACGGTCTGAATGATTGGTTTATTCAAGAAGGAAAATTGGATATGGACATAGTAGAGGAAACAGAAGGAATCTGGACATTAGAGTTTGATAGCTCACACTCGAATGTCGGATCAGCCGCTGGAATAGTCTTAACAGCTCCATCAGGTGAGATTTTCTATCATTCTTATAGATTGGAATTCCGTTGCACTAGCAATGTGGCTGAATACGAAGCTTTGATTTTGGGACTCAACCTGGCTATCGACAAGGGAGCCACAATCCTGGAAGTGAAGGGTGATTCGGACCTCATCGTTTCACAAGTTCTAATGAGGTTTGAAACTAAGAACGAGAAGTTAAAGAAGTATCGAGATGTAGCTCAAACTCTTTCAAAATCCTTCAAAAGGATATCAATTGAAGCTGTTCCTCGAGAAGAAAACCATGTGGCAGATGCTCTGGCCATCTCAGCATCCACTTTGCAGCCATGCGAAGGACCTCTTCATGATCAGTGCAAAATGGAGGTTCTTTTTAGACCTTCTATTCCCGACAATCTAGAGCACTGGCAGGTTTTCGAAGATGATGATCAAATTATCAGATTCATGGAGAATAGAAAAGAATTCACAGATACATAGATTAATTTCCTAGCTGATTCTATGGACTTGGAAATCATCAACCTGCAAAACAATACTTTGCCGAAAGGTTGTATTCCTCTGGAGAATCTTTTTGATAGACATGATGTTTTCAAGGGGAAAAGAACCAACAAGCACGCTGAGGAAGACTTGGAGTTCAACATTGGTATTGAGATGGATCCAAGAACAGTCAAGATAGGAAAGGGGACTACCGAGAAAGAGAGGAAGGAAATACTGGAGCTCATCAGGGAATTCAGAGATACCTTTGCTTGGAACTACGATGAATTGAAGGCCTATAGAGGAGACGTCATCCAACATGCTATACCCTTGGTGGAGGGAGCCAAACCTTTTCGACAGAAGTTAAGGCACATCAACCCGAAGTTAGCTGGGCAGATACAAAAAGAACTCCAAAAGATGGTTGACGCCGATATCATAGCCCCGATCAGGTATTCTTCTTGGATGTCAAATCTTGTGGTTGTTCAGAATAAAAATGGTGACATCCGCCTGTGTGTTGATTTCCGTAACCTCAACCAGATGTCATTAAAGGATAATTATCCTCTCCCAAACATGGAACATCTGCTTCAACGAGTTTTACAACCAAGTTTTACTCAAAAGGGAGGATCAACTCAAGACTGCATTTACTACGCCCTGGGGAACTTTTATGTACTTGAGAATGCCATTTGGTCTTATGAATGCATGTGCCACCTTTCAAAGAGCAATGGACTTCGCCTTTAAAGACCTCATACAAAAAATCATAGAAATTTATCAAGATGACCTCACAATTGTGTCTAAAGAAAGGAAAGACCATCTCTCCCACCTCAGGATTGTTTTTGAACGATGTAGGAAGTATGGCATCTCACTAAACCCAAAGAAATCTGTTTTTGGGATCGACAAAAGAAAACTATTGGGACACGTGGCTTCACCATGAGGAGTTTCCATTGACCCTGAAAGAGTCCAATCCATAAAATATGTCTGTCCTCCAGTCAACAAAAAGGCCCTGCAATCTTTTCTTGGAAAAATCAACTTCATCCGCAGATTCGTGCCTAACTTTGATTAAAGGATAAAACCTTTAAGTGCTCTGCTGAAGAAGGATGTTGCCTTGAGATGGGGAAATGAGGCTGATAGGTCTTTTGAAGATATCAAAAAAGCCATCTCTCAAGCCCTGGTTTTGATCAGTCCTGATTTTTCACAAGATTTCATAATTTTATCATTTGCATCCCAGGACACCATTGCAGGCGTATTGATGCAGAAGGATGCTGACAACTTTGAACATCCCGTGGCCTTTATGAGAAAAGTCCTGAGAGATTCAGAATTGAACTACACCAACGCAGAAAAACAGGCTTACGCTTTGGTTAAGTCCCTCCAACATTTCAAAAATTATGTCGGTTATAATAAAATCAAGGCTTATGTCCCGTATCCAGCCGTAAAGGATGTTTTGTCACAACAAGACTGTATGGGCACCCGAGGAAAGTGGGTTTCAAAAATCCAAGAGTATGAATTAGAGATAAAACCCACCAAGATAATAAAGGGACAAGGTTTGGCCCAAATGTTGACTGAAAACAATCAAGAAGCCATACAGATTGGTGAGAATGAATAGGTGAATGTAATAGCCAATGAACTAGAACATGATGAGTGGTATTCTGACATAGTCTATTATCTGAAGAATTTGTCTTGTCCTGATCACATGGTAGATCACAAGAGGAGAGCTTTGAGGTTGAAGGCCATGAAATACCGCCTAACAAAAAATGGGCTTGGATGGAAGAATCCCAATGGCATTATACTTCGATGCTTGAACAAAGATGAGGCAAAGAAGATCTTGAAGGAATTACACTCTGGGTACTGCGGTGGACATTTTTCTGCACATACCACTGCCCAAAAATTTTTGAGGGCTGGTTATTATTGGCCAACCCTTTTCTCAGATGCTTATCAACATGTTCTGTCTTGCCAACCTTGCCAATACTTCACTGGAAAACCAAAGCTCCCAGCCCAACCTTTGAAACCAGTAGTAGTGGAAGCACCTTTTCAGCAGTGGGGCCTGGATTTTATTGGCGAGTTCAAGGAAAATTCAAGTAATGGAAATCGATGGATCTTGACAGCCACAGACTATTTCACCAGATGGGTTGAATCAATCCCTACGAAGAAAGCCACTGAAGAAGTTGTCATGAACTTCTTAGAAGAATAGATCATAACAAGGTTTGGGATACCTTCCAAAATCACTACGGATAATGCCAAATCTTTAAGTTCCTACGCCCTGGTAGAGTTTTGTTTCAAATATGGCATTACCCTGTCCCATTCCTTGAACTATTACCCACAAGGGAATGGACTAGCAGAATCAACCAACAAGAATCTCATGAATATTTTGAAGAAGGTTGTCGAAGAAAATAAGAAATCATGGGATAGCAAATTAAAGTATGCAGTATGGGCAGATCGAATAACAACAAAGACGTCCACAGGGAAAACCCATTTTGAGCTGGTATATGGGCTTGAAGCAAAACTCCTTGTGAACCTCCAAATTCCCATCCTCCGATTTGCACAACAATATGACACAGATGCAGAAGCAATCCAAGGGAGAATAAACCAGCTGATAGAATTAGACGAGACTCGAAGAAATGCCTTGGGTCAAATGATAAGGAATGAAGAGAAAGTAAAGAACACTTTTGACCACAAAGCCAAGGACAAAAGTTTCGCTGAAGGAGATCTTGTCCTATTATGGGATAAAAGAAAAGAGAAGCCTGTCATGCACAAGAAATTTGACAGCTTATGGGGAGGCCCTTACAAGATCAAAAGTTGTGCGGGTACAAATTCCTTCAACCTGGAGACAATGGAAGGAGAAATCCTAAAATTACCGGTGAACGCTTTACATATCAAGCGTTACTATCCTCCAGACACATGACAGTACATGTAAGTATGAGTAGGTAGGAATTTCCGTGTATTATACTATTTGCATTTATTGTTTGTTTCCCTTATATATGCATCTTGATTGTTTTATCTCATATGTATGCTTATATTATTTTGCGGGGTGGAAATACCACCCCACCTTTTGTCGCTGATTCTTTCTTGTCAAGTGTGAGCAGGTCTACAGGTTTATGCCAGATATTGCTGAGGTTCTCATGCGCTCTACGGTTAGCACATGTCCCCGAGTTGGAGCCAGATGTTATCCCCGATATCTAGGTATAACTAGGAGATCATGTCTCGAAGCCCACAGGTCCTAGACATGGAGTACCGAGAGCATGATTGACCTGAGCGTGGCCCTGGAGGGCCCATATTTCTTCTTCTTCGCCAGATTTTTCCTGTCAGCAACAGCAGTTTCCATGACCATCGTCTTGGACTTGCATCAGAGAGGACTCTTGCTCCATGAGGTAATTGGTCCAAGGTATCATGGTATGTGTCATGTTTGATCGTTATAACCTTCTTATATATGCATTAGGTTCCTTTCATTTCTGATGACTTCTTGGATCTTACACTAATCCACTTGACCATTGTTGGGGTGATTGATGGGGTGACTTAGCAAGCTTGTATTCATGGGTTTTGGTTAGCCACCAAGGGGGATTTGCAGAGCCATCGTCCTCTCCCACCATACTATCATTTTTTCATCTTATATCCCGCACATCTATCCCATTCCCCTAGTCCGACCATTAGGATGAACTTTTGAGGGTTACACTTTGTCTTTTGGGAAGAAGGGGCTAAAGGCCCAAGGGGTAAAAGCAGCTGGTAAAAGATAAAATCCATAGGAAATAAAACCTAGAGATGCTTCGCCCAGGGGATCCCCGAGAAGGAAATAAAAAGCCTCTCGATAAGAAACTAAAGGGACCCTAAGAAAAATAATAAAACAAGACCTAACCATGGGGATGGGAGGTCTCATCACGAGCCAACCCATTATGTTCATAGGTGTCCAGCAGTATGACATTGCCATCATCTGGTCACCATGCCAGGGCAGTGACCTTTGGTTGCATGGCCAAGGGAAAGGAGGTCTCATCACGAGCCAACCTTATCATCTCTGTGAAGATACCAGTGGGTAACACTGTTAGCTCTGGTCACCAAGCTAAGGAAGTGTCCTCTGGTCAGACCTTGAAGTAAAAAAGAGAGAAAAGCAATAAATAAAAAGATAAAGGCAATAAAGGGGCTTGGAAAAAATGCATCCATGACAGGTACAACTCACCTCTTACAAAGGCACCCACAGACAACATCTTCCCTTGGTCTTACTGTGACTGGACATCCCTAGACCATATCACTTCATAAAACATGGCTTGAATAATCTTCTGAGGAAACTTTCCTTATCTTGTGGGTATTAGCCCAATAGGTTACTTTGTCGGTTCCTTCAGCTTTGTATAGTAGATCTGTGTAATGTCTTTGAGCTCTTAGATGATATGCTAGGGATTTCATGCATGTATTTGATAACTTTAATGATGAAATATGATTTTCATTGCTATGATCCTGAGGACTGATGAGCCCATGGAGGGCGTAGTCTTTGATGTGCAGGACCATACCCGACGGACAGGTACCAGTGGATTGGTACACATGGGGATATGATTAGTTCGGACCTCCATGGGGCTGAAGAGCCCATCAGATGGTTGCTGGGATGGCAGAGGTAGGACAACATCGTGATGAGCCATTGCATTAAGAAGACAGAAGGATGTTCCACCAGGACACCATGGCAGAGCCCGACCTAGGGGGGATCACCCACTGCAGATGGGACGATTGCTTTCGATGGACAGGACGTCACTTGAGGCAGCTGGACGTTTTCTGGAGCGTGTGGCAGTGTGCTGGGTCATTTGGCACGTGTGGTAGCTTGTAGGAGCCCCAGAGGGGCCAACGTTTTGCTTCTTGGATGCTGATCTTGCCCAAAAAAGGCCAACGTCTCCCTCAGAGGGGTCTGACGTCTCCCTTTTAGCTCATAATTATGACATTTTTAGCATTTAATGTGTAAAACAATGTAATATTGTTAGTCAGCCTTGTTGGTTGTTTTAATGACCTATTTTGTTAATTAAAGGTCATAAGATTGGTATAAATAGAGGACGTTGAGCCTCATTTTGAAGATAACACAACTCACTCTCTTGTGAGAGGATCATTTTTAGTCTTTTGTCTTGGTATTGGCTCTTGGAGTTGAGGCGCTACTCTTGTGGAGAATCATTCTTGGCATGTTTATGGTGTTTTCTATCCTTGGAAGGTTTACAACTAGGGTTTGATAAGCTCTTCATTGATTTGTAAGTGTATTTCTCATGCAAAACTTCTTAATTGAATGGTTGTAGGTTAAATCTCTTACTTTTATGGTTACATTGTTATTATTTTGCTTAATCATTGAAACCCTAGGTAGCAAGCACACAAGTAGGTCCTTGCTTCATGTCCCCATGATAGAAGATTTGTTTAGCCATTGATAAAGGAGAACATAGCCTAGCCGTTGTTACACTAGTTCCCCTTTTTCTGAGTTAGTCTTGAAACATAAATTGAAGAAGGAAGACGTCCTAGGTCTAATTGAGTTTACACCTAGGGTTTTGACCTTTAGGGTTTGGAAGGCCTTGTCTTTGCAACACTTTTCAGCCCTAGATTTATGTTTTGAAGCTAGCCGTTTTTGCCAAGGATTTTTAAGGAAAGAGGGAGGAGCATGAGGCCTTGCTTAAGCAACACCGGAATGAGCCTCCTCCCCTTAGGGTTTTGACTTTGTGGCCCTGCCATTGCAGCACTAGAAAGCCTAACTCTCTTATCCTTGAATTTAGATTCTCCCGAGACTTTAGCCTTACTCCTTGACTCCATTATACCCTAAGGCACTAGTCTAATTATCCAACGTTGATATTCTTGTGTCCAAACAACCTTTTTAAACTTCTTAAATTTCAAACCCTAACTAACCCTAACGTCTCACTAACCCTAGACTTATGATGACGTCATGCCTGGTTTAAGCTCTTGGCTAGTATAAAAAGTTGCGGCTAGGTCATCAAATGATAGACTTTGATGTGTAGATAAATTTCATTGGCCTATTTTGCAAAACGTCCACCTCATTGTCAAGCAAACTAACCTAGAAGAAAGATGACGTCACCCTATAGCAAGTATAGTGACGCAACAACCTTTGTATGTGAGCATATTAATGATATTTAATGCGTTGTGATACTTCAAGGATTGATTTTATACATTGAATGCTATATCATTCCCGGTGTTATTGAGAAGTAACATTATAAACCATAGTCTTTTTTTGTTGCAATCATTAACTTCGTCAATAATTACTGCTATATGTGCTCATATATATAATAAAGATAGCCATCAATTTATGAAGTACTGACCCCTGCTGCACGTTTTAGTTTTATTGTTGCCTTGTTTCACAAACAGGTGCCTATTTTGTGGTTCAAATTCTTTTTGACTATCTTTCTTGGCGGTAATCTGTGAAGGGAAAACCTGCTTTAACCTTTGAGCCTTGATCCCTTGACCCTTTTCCTTTCAGCACCCCAGATTACCTAGGGACGTCTCCCTTGGAATTAGCCACCCTAAATAGAAAGAGGCCCCCATCGAGGTGACAGTGGGTGGGGAAGCTCCTGTTATGCCAGTTTGACTCTTGCCTTCAAGCTACTTAACCTATACTACAAACTGAGCGATAACAGGGTGCATTGATTTTAGTGGTGATACAATGAAAAACAATTTAAAGCAATCAAGCAGTAGCATTAATTTTAGTAATGACATAACACAAAACAATAAGGTATATTTATTTCAATGATAATATTGTGAAAAATGATTCAATGCGTTAATTGAAGAAACAATCATCAATAAAACTGATTTGATGCATTGATTTCAACATAGAGATAGTGCACATTATCAAGTGAAACGACTTTAACAATATTAAGGCAATGCAAAACAATTTCAAAATACAAATTAGAATGTTGCAAAAGAAATTCTTGGTTATAAGATGAAGTCCTTCAGTTTTTTTGCTTGGATGTGATTCCTCTATTACTATTTTCACATTAAAATTGTTAGAATATTAAGATATATAGAATGCTAAGATATATATATATATATATATATATATATATATATATATATATATATATAACAAAAACATGCCATAGAATGCAAACATAATTATGAGGAACATATGAGGTTGGAGAAAGCAACTACTAATATTGGAAAACAAGAGAAATAGGGTATGACCTTCACTGCAATATATTGAGTTAAAGGTTTGAATGGTCTTCAAAATCATCTTCCTTTCTCATATGATCGATATGAAACTATGGAAAAGCTAGCAAGTCTGAGTAAAAGAGAAGTGGAAGAAGAAAAATTTAGATGGGTCACCATGTAATCTATTTATGTTTTGTTAATATATGCATCTAATTACTTTCTTACTATTCACCTTCATTATTGAACACTATTACTTTTATTACTATTCATTTTAATCCTCATGTAACTTTAGAAGTGACATTTTTTTATAGTTCTATCTAGATTATAGATGATACTTAGTAAATTTCAAAGGATCAAATTAATCTAAAACGTATACATATACATAATGATGATCATCTAAAGTTTTGACATGACCATTCACCACTGGAAAAAACCTAGAGCCATCTTAAAGCTAGATCTATCAAGCATCATCGAGAGGGATCAAATCCCTTGAGGTGCAACCCTTTCCTCAAGTTTTGCATTCTAAAAAAAGTTTTCACCTCAAGGGATTTGATCCTTCTCAACACTTGATAAATCCAGAGTTAAGATGAGTCTAAATTGATATGTAATACACTTTCTAGACCTTTTATTTCCCACTCTAAAAGTTATAATCACTCACACGTCCACCTTTATTTTAAATTTTAAGATAACAAATGAGCGTTATTTGAAATGATAATAATCCCATGCAAAGTTCTTTGGATTTGAATGATAGTAATCCTATGCAAAGTTCTTTGGCTATCTTTAGGTGGTGTACTCACTATGTGTCTAACCAAATATCTTACATAACTTGAGCTTTCATTTTTTTTTGTCTTATTCCATCTACTTGTCTACTCTTTGTTGCTTTATCTCACCTCACATACATTTTTTATGTTAGTTGTACACGCTTCCTTTTTTCATCAACATCATCAAGATGTGTGTTGTTCTTCATATTTTGTAGATGCTACTTAGTTTAAGCTTATCAATATTGATTACGATGCTTGATTTAATAGAGACATTGAATGAGGCACACAACAAATGTATCCAATTCAAGATATTGACCTCAAAACCTTTTACATAAAGTTCAAAACCCTCAACCACTTAAGTTAACCCATTAAGCTATCTATTCAATAACTTATTATTATTATTTTTGTTTTACTTATAAATACAAAAAGTCACCATATATTCATATTTTGTAGAAAACTTGGTGTTTTCAACCACACACACATATGTGGATATGTTTATCTTGTATTCTAAAATGTAGTAACTTCAACTTTATGTTTAGTCATATTTTAAATTTTGTGTGCATTTGTTTTTCCTATGCAATGTGGTGGATTTGGATTTTTTATATTGTAATTGGTCAAGAGAGATTCAAAATATTTCTCTAAGGAGTTAAGAAAGCTTGGAAACTTGTAAATGTGCATACTTGCTTGATTATAAGAAAGATAAGGAGTTAAGAAAGCTTGGAAATTGTAAAATTTGTAAATGTGCATACTTACTTGATTATAAGAGAGATACAAAGAGATATTAATCCATAAAAATGTTGAAAATTTAATAGAGAAGGAAGAAAGAGAATTTGATTATAACAATTATTTTTTATTCTAATGCGAAGTTCATGAAAAAGGCTTCAGGAAAAGTGATTATGGAGAACCCCCGAAACAATTTGCAAAGTGATGATGTATTTTTGTTTAGATGATGAGAGAAACTTCACGCCTTCAATGTTATGCATTGCAACATGTGAACTCGTTGGAGAAAGCATCGAGATAGTCATGCACATTGCTTGTGTGATGGCAATACTAGAAATAATGAATAGAATATGACATGTTAATGATTAGAGTTCACTTGGAGAAAAACTTGTTCTATTCAATTGTTAGTTCCACTAAATCATATTGCGTTTTTATTAAATTAGAAGTTATGACAAGTTGTTTTGGGGTGAGTGGAATGATAGATGCATATTTGGAATGGTAAGTATGGTTTCTCTCCAAGTATTTTGGGTGGTGATTATGGTCTCTCTTCAAATATTTTTGGTGTTCTAAGACGAGTTGTTGTTGTAAAGTATGAAACTAGCCAAATTTCTAACAACATTGACCATTACCAATTAACCTAATCCCTTATGCTATTACCCACACATTTATAAAAATATAACAACTTCAAAGTTTATATTTGTGTATTTAAAAATTATATATATATATATATATATATATATATATATATATATATATATATATATATATATATATATATATATATATATA
>ML805181.1:220337-245217 GCA_009831015.1 Picea engelmannii | reverse complement strand
GGGCTTCCAATGGCCAAATCCCTAATTTTCCACTTGTAAAAATCAGCCCATAGGTAGTTCCAACATGTTCCCCACTCATGGAGTCATGGTCAGCTAAATTTAACATGGTTGTTCCATTTGTCCTCTTGCAATAATTAAAACAATATTCTATTTACATACAAGTGTCATAGTCAAATAGATTGTTGGGTCAAATCAGGTTTCTTCCCAACAGTCATAATAATTAATCACAAATTATTAAATTTAAAATTCGGAATTGCCATAAATGGCAAAAATTTTCCAAATTTGAATTTACTAAAAGGAGAATAATTTTCTAACAAATTTTGAATTTCAAAAATACTTTATTTTTTTGGGGATGTCACATCCTTTCCCCGTTCAAAAATACACTGTCCTCAATGTTCGTTCCTTTCTTGGAACATGATTGCATGAGATTTCAGCAAATCTCCCTCCTACTCCCAAGTGGCCTCCTTAGAACTAAAGTGCTTCCATTGCACTTTTTCTTGAGCGACGGTTCTGTTACAAAGTGTTATTTCTCTCTGGTCTAGAATGCACAGGGGTTCCACCTAGAACTCGCCTTCTGGTTCCACCTGCACCAAGTTCCAATCAATCATATGAGTAGTGTCATGGAAATACTTTTTCAACAAGGAAACATGAAATACATTATGAATTCTTCAATTAGCTAGGAGTGCAAGTTGGTAAGCTACGAGTCCAATTCGAGCTAATATCTCGAAGGGCCCACAAAACCTAGGTGCCAACATGGCATAGTTCTCGAGTTTTAGAAAACTCTTTTGGGCTTTGACCTTTAAGTAAACATGATCTCCCACTTGAAATTCCAAGTGTCTTCTTTTCTTGTTTGCATAACTTTTTTGTCTGTCCTATGCCTCTTTTAAGTTTCGTTGCACCCTTCTTACCATACTTTCCATTTCTTGGAGCATTTATGGTCCAACCATGAGTCGGTTAACTGGATTGTCCCAACTAATTGGTGTTGTGCACTTTCTTCCATATAGTACCTCGAAGGGGCTCAATTTAGTCGAAGTTTGGTACCCATTGTTATATGCGAACACTACGAAGTGCAGGTAGTCTTCCCACTTACTCGGTTTGGTCCTTATGTACATGCAGAGCATATCTTCTATGATCTTATTTGTTCGTTCAATCTGTCCATCCATTTGTGGATGGTAACTTGTGCTGAAATTCAAATTAGTATTTAGCCCTGCAAACAATTGTTTCCAAAAAGTGGACGTAAATTTTACGTCATCTGAGGTCACCATTTTAGGAACACCGTGCAGTCTAAAAATTTCTTTCATAAATATTTCAATGATATTTATAGCTTTAAAAGTAGATTTCACAGGGATAAAGTGTGAAGACTTACTGAGTTTATCTATTACCACCATAAAAGAATCATTTTGTTTCTGAGTTTTAGGAAAACCTGTTATAAATTCCAGCGATATGGTCTCCCATTTCTATTCCAGCACTAGTAATGGCTGCAATAGGTCGGCTGGATGTTGGTGGTCGACCTTAACCTCCTGACAATCTTGCTACCTAGCCAAGTATTCTATTGTTTTTCCCTTCATTATAGGCTAGTAAAACAATTTTCTAAGTGTTGTTATTGTTTTCTGGTATCCTGGATGGCCAGAATACGGTTTCTTATGCACTTCATCAAGAACTGTTATCTTTAACTTTGTTGAATCGGGTATGTAAAGTCTATTTTTAAATCGTAGTAACCCATTTTTATCGATACTCAGGTCTAGTTTGTCTGAGTTTGTTGTAGTGTCTTGTAATTCTGCCACTAACTTAGTGTAATTTTCGTCATTAATACCTTATGTCCTTATTCTGTGTTCCAGATCGCTTTCTGCCCTGTTGACGTTTATCTCAAATATCCCGTGGATTCTTCTGCTTAAGGCATCTGCTACCTTATTTTCCTTACCTTTGATATGTTTTACCTCAAAGTCGAATTCGCTCAAAAAGGCTAGCCACCTTGCTTTCCTTGCATAAAGATCTGGTTGGTTAAATAGGTATTTCACCCCACTGTTATCTGTCAATAGTAGAAACTTTCTTCCAATTATGTAGTGTCACCACATTTTTAAGGCATGTATTACTACTGCCAATTCTAAATCATGAGTGACATAGTTTCTCTCATGTTCCTTTAACTTCTGGGAATCATAGAAAATAACATGTCCTTCTTGAGTTAGGACACCACCTATTCCTTCTTTATTTCTGTCGACACAGATCGTAAAGTCTTTATCTGGGTCTGCTACCTTTAAAATGGGTGCGGTCATTAATAATTCCTTCAACTTATTAAAACTATCTTGGCACTTTTGTGACCAGTTAAACTTGTTCCCTTTCTTTTGTAATGATGTGATGGGGTAGGCTATTTTGGAAAACCCCTCTATAAATCTGTGATAATATCCGGTGATTCCCATGAATGACTGGATGTCCGCTACATCCTTCAGTACCGGCCATTCCATAATGGCTCTTACTTTCTCAGGGTCGACTGCAATGCCCTCTGCAGAAATTACATGTCCTAGGTATTGTATCTTCTTCTGATAAAAATCACACTTATCGAATTTAGCATATAGTTGGTTTTTCCTCAAGGTTTGCAGGACAATTCTTAAGTGTTCTTCATGTTCTTCTTTTGTTTTTGAATATGCCAAAATATTGTCAACAAAAGCCAACACAAATTTGTCCAAGTATTGACTAAAAATAATATTCATTAAGCACATGAATGTGGCTGGCGCATTAGTGAGTCCAAAAGGTATGACCACAAATTTGTTATGTCCATATCTTGTTTGAAAAGTTGTCTTGCTTATGTCCTCATCTTTTATCCTAACTTGATGATATCCATATCGTAAATCCAACTACGAAAAGATCTTTTCCCCACCTACTTGATCGAACAGATCATTTATCTTAGGTAAGGGATACTTGTTTCTAATTGTTACTTTGTTCAATTATCTATAATCGATACATAGTCTTAGAATACCATATTTCTTCTTCACAAAGAGGACGGGTGCTCCCCAAGGTGAAACACTCAGTTTGATATACTCTTTATCCAATAACTCCTGCAGTTGTATTTTCAATTCTGTCAATTCCGATATACTCATTCGATAAGGTGCTTTCGAGATAGGGCTTGAACCAGGTAGCAGGTCTATGGAGAAGTCTATTTCTCCTCTAGGGGGTAATTCAGGTATTTTATCAACAAATACGTCTTTGAAATTGAGTAAAACAACAAAGTCTTCCAAGTTAGGTTTGTCTTTCTTTTCTGATAGGTTTGTTACTTGGATGGCATAAACTTGACATCCATTTCTCATACATTTCTTGAATTGCATCATGGAAACTTGTCTAACTGATATAGGTTTTGGTATACCTTGGGTTGTTCTAGTATTGTCATAATTGTCTTTATAGTTAAGTGTCTTTGTATAAAAATCGAGTATTGCCTTGTGCTTTTCTAGCCAATCCATTCCGATAATCATAGCATAAGATCCTAGTCGTAGGATGTTTAGATTTGTCCTTATGTTTTGACCATCTAAGCTGAACTCAAAATAAGAAATAGAGTCAATTACTTTCCTTTTAGTTTCGGTAGCTAGTTGTACCAGCTATGATTTTGCGTGCTTCAGTCTCTTAAGTTTATTTGACTCTACTATACAAGGAGTAATAT
This sequence comes from Picea engelmannii, assembly GCA_009831015.1. Taxonomy (NCBI): domain Eukaryota; kingdom Viridiplantae; phylum Streptophyta; class Pinopsida; order Pinales; family Pinaceae; genus Picea; species Picea engelmannii. The sequence continues at coordinate 241,568 of ML805181.1, read as the reverse complement.
AACTTAACCTAGCTCCAGGGTCAATTAAAACATAAATTTGAGTGTTATTGATTTTACCTTCGATTTCTACCAAAGAGGACTTGTGGTCAGCTTGCCGACCATCTATGGCTGCATTTATCTGATGCAAGCTTCTGCCCACATCACCCACCATCAAGGCTTCCTGCAAGTTATGAACAACAATCTTGTTTTCTGAAATTAAACATGGACAGTTACTCCTTAGGTGAGGTTCTCCACATTCCTATCACTTTAACGGTTCACGGGGGCTGTCCCCAAACTTCCTCATTCACAGATTTATCGGTTTACCACTGCCTAGGGTATTTAGATGGTTGGAGTGAAAATATTTTCTCAAAAATTTGTTTGTTGCATTCTGATAAGGAGTTGGTTGGTATCCCTTCTTCCGCTGGTTCATTCGATCTTGTTTCTTTTCCTTCCAGGCTTTGGGAAACTCTGCCCACTGTTTGTACTAGTTGTATCACATTCGTGCTTTCATGAATACTTCACTCAAGGACTTGGGGTTGTTGAACTCAATTCTGTCCATGTAGGACTGTGGTAAACAACTTAAGAATCCCTGGATTTTCACCTTATCCTCTCGGATGTAAGGTACAAACCTTAGTAGTTCTAGTAATTTATTTATAAGGTCCTCCATTGTAATCTGTCCAAGTCTTAACTCATAAAATTCTTTTGTTTTCCTTTCATAATAGCTTTCAGATAGGTACTGTTTCTTGAAATATTTCTTAAAGTCAGACCATTCCATCTGTTTCTCCTTTAGGCCCTTGGCCAATTTCAGGTCCTGCCACCAAATACTGGCCTTCCCTTTCAGCTTGTATATGGCCATTCTAACCTTCATATTGTTGGAGTAGATATATATCTGGAAGTATTTTTTGATGTCCAATAACCATGCCTCATATTCTTCTTTTGTTCGAGATTCTCCATCAAAGGTAGCTAGTTTAATTTTCTTGAATTCTCCTTCAAGGTGGTCTACTTGTTTTCTCTTTCTGTCTATTTTTGTTTTGTCCTCAACTGAAGGTGTACCTTAAAATGAACTATCTCTTTTTTATGTTTCAGGTCTAGATTTCTTGGAATCCCTCTTGCTAACTTATTCGTCGTTATTATCGTCCTTTGGGATTTTCTTTGTCACTATACTGTGCAACAAGACTTCATTTATTTCCTGTTGTTCCTATTAAGATTTCTTTAGTTTTTCATCGTTGAAAACCTGCAGTTCGACGATGTGATTCCTCATTGTTTCTAGTACTTCAGTAAGTGAGCTTCCATCACTATTATGCCTCTGATTTTCAGGAAGTCTTTGCTGAGGATTTCCATCAATTTTATTTCCCCGTCATCTGGTGCTACCATGATTAACACAAAACATAAAAGGTTTTTTGTTTGTAACAATGAAGGTCTATTAGTTTGGCATAAGTAAAAATATAAGCCAAGAATTTAATGTGGCCCTATTCAAGGTCCAATGTTGTAAACTTTGCTCTGATACCATATGTAATGAACCTCATGATTAGCCAAAAAAAATAAAAATTAAGGAACATTAATCTCCAAAATTCATCGAATAATTTCAAAGATCAGATACATACATCTTTTTCCTTATTTCCTATCCTAAATATCTATGACGTAGTTTACATGCCATGCTAAGAAACTACCACCCCAGTCTAACTTACTCTAAGTGGCAAGGTTTACTCTTTCCTTCATACTCAAACCACACTCATTTATATGTATAAATAAAAAAAGATAGTATTCTAGGCTTAGGATCTCTAGCCCCTTTCTCTCCCTTAGTTGAGGGATCCCCATGTTGGTTCGCTAGACTATTTAAAAGTCCTTAGAGGAAAGTTCATATACATATGTAAGGGAAAAGGATTCAAGACTATGTCCCTTACCCTTGCTTGAATTGATCTTAACTAAACATTACATTGATGAAATTCAAGGAACGATGGTTTAACTAAAGTGAACGGTTGGTGTGGCATATTCCAAGTCACTGTATTGTGAAAGGGAATGAAAATGACTTGGTAACTTTTGTGAGGTGGAAGAGATGGTCTTCTGTTAGGAAAAATTAAGACTTTGCATTACCATTAAATGATAGTCCTGTATTATGCGAATTACGAAGTCCTCACCTGGCTTTGTCCAATCGAGATGCGCCAACTCTTCTCTTATCACATGGTCCATCTATCCTTCGTACTCTTGGAATTTACAACGTGTAGTTAGGGTTCATCAAGGGTTTAATGTGTTTATTCTTTCATTGTGGAATCTCCTCGAAAGGGTCTGTGAAATTTCTCTCAGAAGCAGGCTACCGAAACAAGAGGGTAACAAAAACCGGAGGCCTCCATCGCCATCTACCATCCCTGGTAATCATTCATTCCCTATACTTCTAGTTGTTAAGGTGGATCGACTCTATGTTATATTGAAAGGAACCTCGTACATAGATTTCCCATTTACTCTTACTTTATTCTCCCCTTAAAGTTATGGTGTATAACTGTCATGAATTAAATCCTATTTTTTGGGTGAGTATAGTCTTTCGATGGGCATAATTTTTTACTTCTTGGGAGGTATTGGCACCCCATCCCCTTACCCTGATTCCAGAGACCATACCCTGCTAACAAATTACTATATTTTGTACTGTATAACACCGATATTCTTTAAGGTCTTTCTATAGACGTAAGTCGAGGCATGCTGTTAAGTTTTATTCATCTCCTTGTGTTATTTATGTTTCCTTCTACCATTATCATGGTCTGGGAAGGTCCTTTTACACTTTATGTTAACTGTTGGTATAATTTCATTTATTTGTTGTAATTATAATTTAAATTTCATGATTGGTATTGTTCACTGATGATGGGCCCCTTTGGTTGCGAGGGTACCCATCAGATGGACCTTGTCCCCTTCCCCTCCTTCCAGTTCGAGGATGACCTCCATAGATATGCACAGAGAAAGGCATGCCTTACGGCATGAGTTAAGTGTTAATCTTAGAATGGACTCTTTTGATTACCTTCGTTGTGTTGAAAATTATCATTCGACTTATATATTTGTTTGTAAAGAATGCGAATGTAAACCTGTAACTTCCTTGCAGGATTTCGACCGTGTACACTCATGGGTACCGATTCTTATCAAAGGCGAAAAACTTATTCGAGCTCCCTTATAAACTCTTCGAGAGTTCAAGAAATTTCAAGGAAATGACTTCTATTTAGATTTAGAGCAGTTTGTAGTTACGTTCGATTTCTTGTATTGGCTAGAAAAGAAAGGATAAACCCTGAAGAAAACATTCTCGATTCTACCGGGGTGCTTGCTATGTGTGATAAATCCTTTTTGGAGGTTAATTTACCAACCCTTTACTTAACTAATTACAATAAAGTAAGGACTGTTTGATAGTATTATTCGCTATTTTGGTTTCTCTGTTCATAAATTTTGGTTATTGGGACCATAGTCCGAACATGCATACTCAGTATCAAAACTTTGTATCTTTCTCACTGTAGGGTATGAAAGGGTATTTTCTTCCTTATTTCATTTTCTTCTTAGTAAATATATGTTTGCAGGTTTGGTTTTATTCAATATATCTATTTTATACTTCTTTACTTATGGTATGTAGGGCTATGACTGTGTGTACTTCTTAATTTCATTCACCCTTTAGGTTATTAAATCTTGGACTGTAATATGAATAAATGAGAGGTTTCCAAATTCTTTATTCAATATCTCTTTCGTGTAGTGGTAGATACATGTCTACAGGAACAATTGACACTATAGGAACAAGTCTATGTATATATATATATGTAATTTCTATGAAAGACATTCAGAGACTTGATACTTTGTATAAAGAAGTTATATAACTTATATCTATGCTTGTATTCGCATGTCTTAGTAGAGATTACAATGAAAAAAATGTTTAATTAGTTAATAGTTGTATAAGAAACATATAGGTAGTCCTATTTGAGTATAGATTTAAATATGGCCAAAGTGAAATTAGATATAAGGTTGCAAATCTAAATACCCTCCTTCAAATTGATGAAACAGATATTGGGCATGTGAGGAGTTTCCATAGAAATAGCTCATTCGATAACATATATATATATATACTCATAATTGTCTTCCATATAGTCATATAAACCTATCGTGAATTCCTATACTAGTAGAATTTCGTTCTGATTTGGGGTTTTGGTCTTTACAGGTTAGAAAATAATATAGAACTTGAATACATTATTCGCATATGAACTTATGTTAGATCGATACTTCCAAAATTCGTATATGTTTCTGCTTGAGCACTTTATGTAAACTAACACTGTCCTTGCCATGATTTATATAATGTACAGTGGTTTTGCTATGTAGTTCACTATTTACTCTTTGTTCCTACCCGATATAAATTACTCAAGATTTTTATTAGTCCATTAATGATAATAAAATAGCACTATTCCTATAACAGAAAGCTTGTTGTGATACTATAGATGTAGTTTTTGGTGAACATAAATATTTCCGCAAGTAACCTACAACAACACTTTAATTCCAACTAATACTTGTGAATACAAATAATCAATTAGAACAACAACAAATACAATCATTTCAATGGCACAAATTCGGTAAGGGAATTAGACAGTACATATGTGAACCTGGTTGCTGGAAAACAAAGGGAACAACCACGTTCCTCCCAACCTTAGAATAGGGAAGCCAAATCACTTTCTCATTTCACCCCCTAGCCTGAACATGAATCCATGAGGGAGAACTTGAAATATCCCCTTCCACAATGTTCCTCTAGTTCTGCAGTCCTCCCCTTACCTCACACTCAATATTCAGTGTTCATAACAACAAGTACACAGTAGTTTTCTTTCCCGCATACTCGGCAGCGTCCTGCCTGCTCGCATATGCTATTTATCCAAAATATTTTGCCTAGGTATTTCTTCCCTCCCTTGGGAATGTTCAAAACTTCCTAAATCCCTGATTTTCAGGGCCTACCAATGGCCAAATCCCTGATTTTCCACTTGTAACAATCAACCGAGAGGTAGTTCCAACATGTTCCCCACTCATGAAGTCATGGTCAACTAAATTTAACATGGATGTTCCATTTGTCCTCCTGCAATAATTAAAACAATATTATGTTTAAATACAAGTGTCATAGTCAAATAGAATGTTGGGTAAAATCAGGTTTATGCCCAATAGTCATAATAATTAATTACAATTTATTAAATTCAAAATTCGGAATTGCCATAAATGGAAAAAAAATTCCAAATTTGAATTTACTAAAAATGGAATAATTTTCTAACAAATTTTGAATTTCAAAAATAGTTTATTTTTTGGGGGATGTCACAACAAACTCCTTTTATTTTGTTGTTATTTAGTCTTTAATTTTCTCCTTAAAGGGATCCCACCTCATTCCTTGCTTTCATCCTTTAGTACAAGACTTCAGGTCCGAGCAACATAACCAATTGTTGGCTTGTTTCACTCTTTTACACGTCCTTCCTCACGTTGGGGGTTTTATATCCAAGTTTCATCTATAGTTGACCAAAAACAAACCCAAGGCATCGACATATCAAACATCGACCAAGGCTAAGGAAGGTCTCACCCGAGATGTAAAGGAGATCACATATACCATAAGGTATTTTGATGGGGATGAAATCAAAACATGTGATTATCCATCTCAAATGGTATAAATGTATATTATAACTAATTACTCATAAGGATGAAGAATTAAAACAATACACACACATAACCGGGTAACACATGATAGAAATCAACTAGATTAGAATATCAACAGTGATATCTATCCTTTCATTTCATTCTATCAGAAATATACAGTATACATTGAGAAATCCTAGGCTTAAAAACAACATATCTTCGTATATTCCTTAGATAATTACACAACAACACAACATAGTGCACAATATGCAACCATTTCATACTACGAACTTAAGACAAACTCTTTGTATATTCAAAAGAAGTAAAATGTTACAAAAAGGCTCAGACCGAGATCGCCATGATTAATGACTCTCTGTATTATACAACTGAAGAATTGTTGGCACATGGGCAGACCCAGGGTTTAGCTCGAAGAGTGCACCAACAACCCCTAACTATTGGTCCTTTTGGCAACACCTACAAGGCAGATGTAGTCTCACCTGAAGTAGTTATGGGGGGTTGCAGGACACATATGTCTACAACCAGAGGAAATACAAAGTGGATCCAATGCAAGAACAACACAACATCTAGATATCAGTTACCAACTTAGTCCTACTTCGCACAATTGTCTATCAGATCCAACACAATAATGCAATAACACTATATCAATGAAAAAGAGAACACAACATCAATCACACACAACACCAAGATATACGTGGTTCACCCTCTCCCTAGGGATACATCCACAAAACTATGATTTATAATATATTAGGTGAAAGCATACAGTTCTATTTGCACTCCTAGCTAGAAAATCTTCTCTCTTTCTCTTTTCTCTCTGTCTCCCTTCTGTGCACACCCAGCTGCAGGGTTGACCTTCACACCCAATGGAATATCTTACAAAACAGAATGCTCTCTCAACACAATACTTTTCCCTCTCTCAGTAATAACTCATAACATCAATGAATCCCAACTCAGAGTGAATGACGAACCCCTCCCAGGTCCTCTTGACCTTTATTTATACATTACAATAGCTCACCTCCATCCTTAGGCTGAAACCTAAGTGCCAAAACCCTATATACCAAAACCCTAGGTCAACTTGACCCATGTTTTCAAGGCTTCACCAGCCTGTCTTTATTTCTTTCTTGCGTGGTGCTCTCGAAGCATCCATTGGTGGATTTTTCCGCTTTTCAAGTTGTCCATGATTCATCTTCCTTGTTGATTTGTCATCCTCGATCTCTTAGTCTAATGACTTTATTTCTCTTACTTCACTCCATATTTTCTGATCTTCGGCTCAGTTTGACCCAGTATTAGTCACTGTGTCTTCCGCGCAGTTCACATTCCATCTTTTCTTCCTTAATCTTCGCTTACTTCCATAACCAAGGGACAAAATTCCCCCAACACTCACCCGTGACTTGTCCCAAGGCACTTCAGATCTGATCCTTTTGTTTTTCTTCGACTTCAGGCTCCACAGAGTAGCCTGTGACTTCTTCTCTCTCCTCCCCCACTGTGTGCAGACTATCTTCTATGTGTCTGGTACCCATTTTCAACTGCACCTGGTACCTGGACCCTTCTTCTTTTTCTCTTACTGATGGTTGTGAGGCAGTTGGTTGTCATAGTACAATTTCAATCGGCTCCCATTCACTAAACCTGCCTTCCATTCTCCACTCAAAGTCTTCAACTGTGCAGCTCCTCCTTCCGTAATGTAGAAAACCTCAAATAACCCTAGCCAATGTGTTCAGAACTTCCCCGGATGATTCATGAATTTGTTGTCGTATACCAATACCAAATCTCATTTCTTAAACGTGTTCTTCTTGATGTGTCTGTCACGGTAGGCCTTTTCTCTTTCCTTCTGCACCTGCAGATGGAATCCTACAATAAATATGTCTTCTTCTAGTTCGACCTACAGTGTGAGACTCTCTTGAACAATGCCAATGTCATCCATATTTGTAAAGGTTGTGATTCTTAATCTAGGGACCAAATATTCCATTGGGACAACTGCTTCTAGACCATAAACCATCTTAAAGGGGGTCTGCATTGTTAGCTTCTTGCAAGAGCTTCTATAGGCCCATAATACTACTGGTACTCTTAAATCCCAGTCATCCCTGTTCAGACTGCAAATCTTCGTCAGTGTTATCTCCAAGATCTTATTGAATGCTTCAACTGTCCCATTCACTTGTGGATGGTAGGGTGTGCTCTTCTGATGATGGACTGCAAATTAATCAGTCAAGGCTTCAATGGTCTTATTAATAAAATATGTTCCTTGATCGCTCATAAGGATCTTTGGCCATCCAAACCTGGCAATGATGTCATCAAATATGAAGCACGCAGCAGTAGTTGCACTACAATCTTTAACTTCTGTTACTTCGGCCCATTTGGTCAAGTACTTTGTCAGAGTGATTATGTACCTTTCTCATGTGCGCTTTCCTGGTGGGTTTATAGGTTCCACGAAATTAATGGCCCATTTCTCAAATGATTTTAAGGTTAGATGGGGTTCTAGTGTCATTTTATCTCTTCTGGACGGTTTCCCAACTCTTTGGCATCCATCATAGGCTCTGTAGTATTCCTTAGCATCCTTGTGTAAAGTAGGCTACTAGAGGCCAGCTCTAAGAACGTTCTACATTGTTTCTTTTCCTACGTAGTGTCCTCTTGCGATGCCTTCATGAGATTCTACTAAAATGAGTGGTGTTTCTACTTCCATAATTCATCTCCTCAGGATATCATCAAGTCCCATCTTATATAGTTGTCTAGCTATAAGTGAAAAGTTTGCATGCACACTACAAGTTGTTTCTTCTGGGTGTTTGTATATTCACTAGGTTCCACTCCCGTTGATAGGAATTGGACTATCTCCATGAAGTGATCATCAATATTTCTAATGGCCAGCAACTATGCATCCGACAGTGTATCCTCAAAACTAGTAGGTTCCTCTCCATATTCCAACCTCGACAAGTGGTCAGGTCCTTTGTTCATTCTCCCTAGCTTAACCACGATCTCAAAATTATATTCTGGAAATAGAAGAATCCATCTGCATATTCTTCCCCCAAACAATGGCTTGTTGACTAAGTATTTCAGTGTGGAGTGATCAGTAAAAATTTTAAAGTTTCCTCCCAACAAGTAGTGGTGAAACTTTTGCAGCGCATACACCATGGCTAACCCTTCTCTCTCAGTGGTGGCATAATTAATCTTAGTGGTTGATATCTTCCTGCTAGCAAAGGCTAATGGGTGGTCAATGTCTCCAGCTCCTGGTTGTGCTAACACAACCCCTAATGCAATAGAGCATGCATCAACATGCACGTGAAATTCCTTGCTCCAATCTTGAAAAACCAAAATAGGTGCAGTAACCATTTTCTGTTTCAGTGTGTCGAAGCTCTCTTGGCATTCTTCTATCCAATGAAACTGATAGTATTTCTTCAAATTATTCTCCATGGGTGTTGTGATCTGTGCATCACCTTTCATGAAATTCTTGTAGTATCCAATATGTCCCAGTGCAATGCGCAACCATTTGACTGAAGTAGGAGGGGGCAAATCAACTATAATGGCAATCTTAGATGGGTTTACCAACAATCCCCGCTTACAAACAATATGTCCTAGCAACACTCCAAAGGGTGAAAATAAGATGCACTTCTTCAGGTTCAAGACAATCTTACACTGCCTGCAATTATCCAACATTAGTCTTAAACATTCAATATGATTTTGAAATAAGCTAAAAACAGTCCAATCATCAAAGTATGCTTCAATAAATTTATGTAAAAACTCCTTGAATGCTTCGACCACCACCCTCGAAAATATGGATGGTGCATTCTCGAATCCAAATGGCATCACTATATAATGGTAGGATCCCCATTCTATTTCAAATGTGGTCTTATGGAGATCTTCCTTGGCAATCTAGATCTGATGGTATCCTGAAAAGCCATCTATAAAAGAATATACCTCTTGTCCTCCCACATTACCTAACGCTTCGTCAGTCAATGGTGTAGGGAATGGGTCATGCAAATAGGCATCATTCAGCTTCCTGATATCTACAAAGATTCCGATCTCTCTGGTCTTATTTTCCTGCACCACCATAGGGCTAATCCACTCTGACTCTTTAACAAGTTCTATGATTCCTACTTCCAACATTCTGTCTAATTCAATCTTCACTTTCTCCTTATATTTAGGGTTCAATCTGTAGTGTCTTTGTTTGACTGCCCTTGCATCTGGTTTCACATGGATATTCATATCTCCCATGGGCCCTTTAATTCAATTCATATCAGTGAACATGGTTGGAAACAAGTCCTGATATTCATGCAATAACTCTATGATCTTGTCAATAGTGGCAACATCCCAATAATCTCCAACATTTGCAAGCTTCGGTGTTTGCTCTGTTCCAATATTGACTTTCTTGATTTTAATTGGTTGTTCAGTGAAAGGTAGCTCAACTCTTGGTCCTTCTATGTCTCTCTATCCTTTTGTTTCAGCAATGTTCACCTTCTTAGTATCATCGTCTTCATCAACATTGATATTGTAAAAACCTTGCAATTTCTGAAGAGGCACAGTCCATTCGTCCTCTTCTTGTTCCAAACGAAGGCTAGTTGCCTCCTAAAATACTTTTTGTCTTACAATTTGTAACACTTGATCCACTGTGAGATATTGTCTTTCAAATAAAAAGGCAGTTACAAAGTTCTGAGTCATACCTTCCCAATCTGTAGTGATGAGGCATAGTTCTTCTTGAAGATACCAATTGATAGGGGTTGTTTCCAGCGTGTTAATGAATTTGTGCACCCACTGCTCTTGAGGAATGTTGGTCTAGGTTTCCTCGCAACTTCGCACATGGTCCTTCGGACAACTTCGACTTGTGTACCTAAGTTCACATACTTCTACTTGTTCTGAAAACCGCACTGTCATCAAAGTGTGACATTGTACCGAGTCTGTAATGTTGTTTTTGTGTGTCCCCCACCATCTTGCTGGATTTTCTTTCAAGGCCTCATCCAGTGCTAACAATCTTTGTTTTATTGGTACAATTTCTTCAAATTCCAACAAGAAATATTCTAAATGATTTAGACCATCAAAGGTGGGAAAGTTACTTACGGCTGCGTTGATCCAATGAACTTCTCTGGTTAATCTAGCACATCTCCTTGTGGATACTTCATAAATTTTGTTCTGCCAGTTCTCCAGTGCTTCTTATGAATCTCATGAACATGCGCAGTCACTTCACCAGCTTAGGTTCCCATCTTTTGTAGGATTAATGTAATCCTATTGTCTTGTTGTTAATTTGTATATGTTTTCTAGTTCATATACGCGGTATTCTTCTTTGATGGGCTTAGTATACTTGTGAACTTCATCAAGATCCAAAGGTGCAATGACCCTAAGGCCATATCCTTCAAATGTCACTCTTCTTTTCTTTAAATCAACCACAGTGGAATTATTGAAATCCCAATCAATTCCTAACAGTGTAGTGTAAGGACATCTATCATCAACTATCTCAATCACCTCGAAGTCTACAAATGTCCTTACTCCTTCGATGTTCCAATCTCCCATAGAGGCTTACATCTTGCTGATTAGCCATCCTTATCCTGATAGGGGAATAAATCAACTTAGGTTTTTCCATGAGTGCCCAGCTCTTCTTCGTCATGACATTGACCTCCGACCCTAAGTCGAGGACCACATAGTCTATATCATACTCTCCATTTTGAGCATTCAGATGTAGTTCCTTATTTGTTCTTATCTTTTTAGAGACTTGGTGTACTGCTCTATTCAACAAGGGATCTACCTTTCTTAGCTCATACTGTCTGATTAAATTTTGTAGCTCTTGTACAATGCTTTCATCCTGAATTAAATTAATTCAATTATATAAGAATTTCATGAGCTTGCTTACCTCTTTTCCTTCTCCTGGTTGAGCAGAATGATGAAATGCCATAGGCATTCCACATTCTCTTACTTATGGTTGTGTCTTTGATGAATAACCTTGGTCTCTCTATAATTCTTTTCTTGCCTCCTCAAATGTTGTTTTTTTTCTTTCCTTGCATCAAACACTTGTGTTTTCTCTACAACATTTCAAACCCTTGATTCTTCTGTAGTCTTCCCTGGGGTCACTCTATCTCCTATAACAGTGCCTCCTCTAGTGATTACAATGAATTTGGGATCCTCTCCGTGAGGTTTTTCTAAGATGAGTTGTACTTGTTGGTTTCCTCCTCGTCTTTCCTGAAGTTTGGCTAGCAACGCAGGACAATCTTCAATGGCATGCTCAAATGCATTGCAGTAACTGCAAGTGGTACAAGGGTTCTGGAAATCCCTTTCCAAATTTCCTGGCTATGTGCAGTTGTAACAAATGATCTGACCTCAACCTCGAACCATGCCTCTTTCCCATCCTCTTCCTCTGAATCCACCATGAGGATTGACTTTTCCTCTTCCAGGGGAATTATACTACGTACTATTCCCTTCTTGTTGTACTTCACCTTGAATTTTGTATATATCTCTTGACCTTTCATGCATGAGGTCATAGGGCCTACAATCCATATCATCATGCCCTACCGACTTATAGAATGTTCAATACAGATTTGTGGGTGTCTGAACATATGTTTTCATGTAAGAGCATTCACCAGGACGATGTCTATTTCTACATACCTCGCACCACGGTAAGGTAACTTGATTTAAAGGACTCAGAGCTCCAGATGCCAAATCCTCATGAAATAGGGGACCTTTCTCCTTGTCATGGAATTATGATTTGCATCTAATGCACCAAATATATTCTCTTTTATCTTATCCCTTGTCTTTCTTCATATCTTCGACCTATAGAAATAATCTAGTTAGATGAATCAAGATTTGACTCATACCTGAGCTAGATTTTTCCATAGGAGTTGATTCTAGTTTCATGGTGATCTCCAACGCCTTAGCCTGCGAAAAAAACTTCTCTTGCATTAGAGGGACTCTAATGTGTGGTAAGTGGGAAACAATGAACCATTCCTTGTTCTGTTCATCCGAGATCTGAAAAATCAAATGGCTTGTTAAGGTCTTAAACCGCTGATCAAGATCCCAAACAAGTTCAACTACTTTTTGCTTGATTTCTTTCAGTTATGTAATGCATTGTGACTCTGACTTGGGTTTCTTGAATTCTGCAATCAACGTAGTCTTGATCTCGTTCAACGGTTTTGGCTGGACAACTCCTTGGAAAAACTTCATGTACCAGCTCAGTGCACGGTCTCTCAGGGTAGTACTAAACTGATCTCATTTGACAACTTCATCGGTGACATTCTTAATACTCCGCACATATTCACATAGAAACCAATGTTGATCAGGATATTTAGATCCATGTCCTCTAAAGGTGGGTAACCTCATCTCATATGCCATAGATCTTCCTAGGTTTCTTGACTGAGTATGTGTTGGACTGTTAGTGACAGTGCTCTATACGCTCTCGTGAATATGATTACTCTAAGTGCTTAATGCTACTAAAACAATAAGAGTGATAATACTTACTTCAATAGTCTGTACAGTTCCTAAGTTTTGTGACTTTTCTCAGCGAGGCTCTTCAATCTTTCCTTCTTCTATCCTCGCAGATTCTAGGTGCTCCTTGTTCACCCATTCTTCTTCCTCTCCACTTTAAAACCCTTTGTCTTGTACCAGTGGTTTGTGGTTCTGTTCAAACAAGTTCACCAGAGGGACCTCTATGAAGATTCTTCCACTGTGTGTATGTCCCACCTCTGTGTCATTGTCACTGTCTAAATTCTTGAACATTATCTTTTTAATTGGACCAACTATTGTAGCTTCAAGATGTTCTTCTCATGTAATAACATATTGATCCTCAACTTCAGAAATTGTAAAATTTTTCCTCTAGGTTCCTTGAAGAAGTATCTCTCTACTTGATTATATGATTCTACTCTATCAATAGAAAACTTAGTGATATATCCTCCAATGGTGCTATCGAACCAATGATCTACTTCTCTTGACATGGTGTGATCCAGATTATTTTCGGCACGAAATGAGAGTGGAGATATAATAAAGAAATGAACAGAGATATCGCAGATATTCAATAATATAGCAGAAATGTATCAGAGATGCAACCATAAAAACAGATATACAGTAATACATGATTTCTATTAATGAAAGAGATGTACAGAGACTGTAAAAATACAGAGTGAAAGACTCCCTAGAATGGTGGTAGCTTATCTCTGAGAAGAGATGTGACGGCTACTTGAATTCGCAAGAAGATGATTAAAATGAGGCTATGAAGGCCTTTTTACAATAAGAAAGAATGCCAAAAATCCTAGTTATCCAAAAACCTAACCCTAGGAGATGAAGCGCCAAAATTCATGTGGGCCCCATTTGGGTAAGTGAGTACATCAACTTCCCGGGGTCGTAACTTTTGCATACGATCTCTGTTTTAGGCGTGTGATAGCTCATTGGAAAGGTATCTTCAAGGAGATTAATTTTTGGGGCTCAATCATGCTTTGAATATCATTGAGAACCTTGATCTTGAAAAACCTTTATTTGGGCCCTCAAAATGGCCCCGTAAGTTAAAAACTGCTAAAAATAGTAAATTGCCAAAATTGCCAGAAAGTTGTTTTGAGCCAGCCGGAAAAGGTGGGTGGCCACCAATATCCACCTGGATCAATCCTCCCTCATTAGGAAGAAATTGTATCCATTGCATTGAGTTCATGGGGGAGAGGGAAAAGTGTTTGCTGAATCTACATCTTGGTGAGCTACTTGCCTTGCTGAAGACGTCGCACTACTCAGTTTGTGGAAGTTTGTCACGAACCTGTTGAGGATGAGGTTGTTCAACAAGTCGGGCTACATGAGAGGACGATGTGCAGAAGGAATCTTTGTGCTTTGTTGTAACCTTGTCGACTTGCTTCTGTTGGATAGAAGGTCCTCGGGGCGAGGTTGTAGTGGTTCCAACGTCCTCCTATTCCCCTTTTGAACAGATTATGAAGAAGATGAATTTTGCAGTATGAGATACTACCTTGCAACACTTTTTTGGTGGAACAGTATTCAGAACTACCTCTGGTATTCTATAGAGATGATCCCCCAAAGTAACAATGACGCTGCGGGGTTGAGACTCATAAACATCATGACACTTCCACATATATGGTTGGACCAAGAGAACATCATAGACATCCAGTGGGGAAACATCACATAATACCTCATCCTTGAAGGGATTGATACAGTATGACAATCGACAATGATGGTTGACATGAAGATCTCGTCCTTGGCAAAGCCACCCGATGTTGTATGGTTGCGGGTGTGGTGTTGTCGATAATCCCAACTGTTTGACGACCTCTACTGAGATGAGGTTCTTATAGATTCCACTATCAACAATAAAATGCAGCGCGGTCCCCTTCACCCACATCTGTGAATGAAAAAGGCGCTCCCCATCTTCAGGATCTGTTGGTTCTTCTGGTTGAATTGCTACAGTCACAGAAATAATAGTGTTGTTTGCGTCAATAATCTGTCCTTTATCGATATTTTCAGAATCAGATTCTGAATCGAGGTTCGGATCCTTGTCTTTGATCTCACCCACCAATGATTTTTTTGAGCGACATTCATTGGTGTTGTGCCAAGGGATTTTGTGGAAATCACACCATTTTTCAGTGTCCTTCTTTGTCTTCCCGTGACCCTTCTTTTCCTATGTCTTGGACTGGTTTTTGAGAGACTGTTTGTTAGGGACATCTTTGTCATACTTTGATTGTTGTGGATTTGCAGAACCAAAATCCCGTTTGTTTCGGTGCTTAAATTTTTCCTCTATTTTAACAACATATCGATAGGCAACACCGAGTGATGAGATGTCCAGAAAATCCATTTCAGTTTGGATGTATCTGTGTAGAGCCCCACGGTATTTCAGAACCAAATGTCGTTTGGAGTCTTTGATACCCATCTTGGTGTGCAAGGTATGGAAGGTATTGGTGAACTTAGGAACTTCTTGGCCCCTCTCATGCCACACTGTGGTCCATCTCATGTATTGGTCCTCATAGTTGCTGATAGGGTAATATTGTTCCTTTATCGCATCCACAAAAAAACCCCAAGTGGGATTGGCCCCATATATTTCATACTCCTCTGTGGAACTCTACTCCCAATAAGCTTCCCACCAATGTTTTACGTGGGGGTGGGCTTTAAGGAGTGCGAAGGGGATCTTTCCTTTGTCGGAAAATTTGTGAATAGAGAAATAACCTTCTAGCAGATTCAACCATTTGTCTAGGGCTTCTACATCCATCTGTCCTTCAAATACAGGAATATCAAAATTAACTTGTACCTTGAAAGGTGAGGTTCCTCCAAAATGCTCGCTTCATGAAGATGCACCTGTTGCTATTGGTAGGTGTTGAAGGATGTGGGAAAAATTGTCCATCATTTCATCCCTCTGTCACGTGAGAGCTTCCTCAAGTAATAGACTGATAGGATCGTCTGCTCCGTCATTTTTCTTTTCTTCCACCATTGAGGGTTTATTGGATGTGCGAGAGCTATTTTCTTCAAGAGAGACAAGATCGAGACCCAAATTGCTATACTCGGACCTCATTGGGGACGTGCACTAAAAAAATGATCAAGAGCAGCCTGCTCTGATACCAGTGATCCAGATTATTTTTGGCACAAAATGAGAGGGGAGATATAATAAAGAAATGAACAAAGATATCGCAGATATTCAATAATATAACATAAATGTATCATATATGCAACCATAAAAACAGATATATAGTAATGCACAATTTCTATTAATGAAATAAATGTACAAAGACTATAAAAATACAGAGTGAAAGACTCGCTAGAATGATGACAGCTTATCTCTGAGAAGAGATGTGACGACTACTTGCATTCGCAACAAGATGATTACAATGAGGCTTTGAAGACCTTTTTACAATAATAAGGAATTCCAAAAACCCTAGTCATCCAAAAACCTAACCCTAGGAGATGAAGCACTAAAAGTCATGTGGGCCCCGTTGGGGTAAGTGAGTACATCAACTTCCAGGGGTCGTAACTTTTGCATACGATCTCTGTTTTAGGCATGTGATAGCTCATTGGAAAGGTAGCATCAAGGAGATTCATTTTCAGGGCTCAATCATTCCTTTAGCTATCATTTAGAACCTCTATCTCTAAAAACCTTCATTTGGGCCCTCAAAATGGCCCCGAAAGTTAAAAACTGCTAAAAATAGTAAATTGCCAAAATTGTCAGAAAGTTGTTTTGAGCCATCCAAAAAAGGTGGGTGGCCATCAATATCCACCTGGATCACAATGTTAGGAACTGTCTTGATCTTCTTGATCAACATTGACGTCCAAACCACAGGTGGTCTAGATGTGATCTCAAACTAGGTATCTTCTAACCTAGCTAACCACTCATATAGTTTGTGATGAATTCCTCCAAAGAAATCTCATGTATATTAGTAAAGATATACCTTCCCAAACAGTCCTTTGTGATAAGCTTAGGGTTCCTATTCTGGGCTTCCGCAAAGTCCTTTTCTTGATATTCTATCCACTTCTGAATCTCTGTCTTCAATGGAAACCACCTTGACATTCCCTCAAGAATATTATATTCCCAAAAAAGGAGCCATTTGTTGGCACAGGGGCAGACCCAGGGTTCATCTCCAAGAGCGAACCAGTAATCCATAACTATTGGCCCTTTTAGAAACACCTACGAGGCATATGCAATCTCACTCAAAGTAGCTATGGGGGGTTGCAAGACACATATGTATACAACCAAAGGAAATACAAAGTGGATCCAATACAAGAACAACACAACATCTAGATATTAGTTACCAACTAAGTCCTACTTCTCACAGTTGTGTGTCATATTCAATACAATAATGTAATAATAGTATATCAATGAATAAGAGAACATAACATCAATCACACACAACACCAAGATATACGTGGTTCACCCTCTCCCTAGGGATACATCCACAAAATTGTTATTTATAATATATTAGGTGAAAGCATACAATTATATCTTCCCTCTTAGCAAGAAGATATTCTCTTTTTCTCTCTTCTCTCTGTCTCCCTTCCTTGCGCACCTAGTTGCAGGGTTGACCTTCACACCCAACTGAAGATCTTACAATACATAATGCTCTCTCAGCACAATACTTCTCCATCTCTCAGTAATCACTCATAACATCAATGACTCTGAACCCAAAACGAACGACGAACCTCTCCTAGGTCCTCTTGACCTTTATTTATACATTACAATAGCTCACCGACACCCTTAGGACAAAACCTTGGTGCCAAAACCCTAGATACCAAAACCCTAGGTGTCTAAAACCCTATGTCAACTTGACCCACGTTTTCAGAGCTTCACTAGCCTATCTTTCCTTCTTTCTTGCATGGTGCTCTCAAAGCATTCATTGGTGGATTTTTCCTATTTTTGATTTGTCCAAGATCTGTCTTGTTGATGTGTCATCCTTGATCTCTTCATCCAACGACTTGCTTTCTCTTACTTCACTCTGTCTTTTCTCCTCTTCTTCTCACATCGACCTAGTATCAGTCACTATGTCTTCCACATAGTTCACGTTCTATATTTTCTGCCTTAATCTTTGCTTACTTCCATAACCAAGGGACAATAAGAACTAATTTTCTAATTCTCTTGCAATGGGACTATCTAACTTTGATTTTTTTCTCATTGCTTCCTTTTATATTTTTCGCTAATCGAGAGCTTTTCCTCTTTCTGCTAAGTTCCACTCACTCTAGTGATGACTTCCTCGCACGCTTCTTAAACCTGTCAACACTCCTCATAGGATTTCTACATCCATGATATCTTAATGGTATGGCTACCTCATCCTCTCATATACCGACGTCTTGCTACACTGTTGGAAGTAATCATTCAGGGAGATTTTTCGTTGATTCCTTTATTGATTGCGACGACCAGTTTCTCGATTTCCAGTGCAATTGACAAAAATCAGATCTGTGTATACTTGGTATACTTAAGCTTGTCATGCAACTAACAAAAATCAATTATATGCACACTTCTCATCATTTGGGCATGTGAAATATTTAACCCAAAAATTTGGGTTCCAATAGAGGGTGAATCCTAACCATTCCAATGCATAGAAAGGTAGAAGCAAAAATATGACTAAGTGATGAAGTAGTGAGGTAAAGGCAGTCTCGATGTGCAGTTCTTGTGGTAGATTGGCTAACTGTGTCACGAGGTCGAAAGTGGAGTCGAGTTGTTGCCGATGACTTTGCTTTGGGGTGTCTTCATAGTGAAACAATGCCAGGGTCGACCTTGCGTTGGTATAATATCATTGTGTGGATTGATTGAATCACGAAAGGAATTCATAGTATGGATGCACCAATAGGTTTGAAGTGCAATGCTTAAACTTTGTGGAGGACCTCCTTGATGAATATTGGACGATGGCAGTAGTGATGAGGCAAGGATGGACACTTTCCTTAGTCTTTGAATTTTAACATAGTGATGGAGATGTGATAGAAAATACTAAGTTCAGGCATGGAGATGCACATTTTGAAAACTAGATACCCAACTAGTGTACGACTTGATGCTAGCATTATGCGTGTATGTGACATAGTTTGGTTGAAGTATGATGACAACAAGGATTCATGATGAGTTCAATACTAGGACATTTTTGAGGTTTTGGTTGAGGTTGCAACAACAATTGAGGAAGCAACAACAACAAAATGGAGAGTTATCGTCACAACATGATAATGGAAGCTTATACATTACGAATAGAGATGGGGATGAATAGTTTGGTCGCAAAAAAATTTGGGCAGAGGGTAGTGTGGATGGTTTAATAGGTTGCATATGATTGCATTGCAATTTAGAAACTTGGGGTTTTCACTTTGATAGAATTTGTGGTTTCCAATTGGCACAAAACTTGGGGTTTCTAGGAGACTTAGTCACAACAGAGGCATAATTTCGGGTAGAGACTTGGAGAACGAATATTTTTTAGATGTTTTGGGGACAACAACAACTTGAGGTGGGGGAGGATGTAAGGGCTGAGGCGTGCACACTTCCACCCTAGTCTGAATAGTCAGGCAAGATGCTCAATGTGAATGAGGAGATGGGTGTATTCATATAGGGGAGAGTTAGGGATCCTTGGGCGTGTGATGTGCCAAGGGGAAACTCCACCCAAGGTGCTTTGTGATCAACTCAAGCAATGAAGAGTTTGATGAAGACTTGAGGGCAAGACTTGGGTGCTCCATCAACGAAGGAAAATCAGCTAAGGCATGGGGGCACACTTAGGGGAGTCATTCTGACTCACATGAGGGGTGTGTGCACCCAAGACGATGAGTCAGTTAGATAGATGGGTTGCTCGTATGATGTGCACACCAAGGTTGGGTGTGTTGGTCTCAAGGGGGCAGAATGGTTGATGAGTGGATGGGTTCATTTAAGTGACCGGGTCCACAAAGGCATGCAAAAATTCATTTGGGTGACTCGGTTTCCGAAGGGGTGCGACTATTCATTTTGATATGGGTTCGAAAAGGTTTGCAACACCCCCAAAAGATGTGACAGTTCACAATGGTGACCTTTGGAGTGCCTACAAGAGAACAAGTCTACACAACCAAGGAAGGAAACTTTTGAAAGATAAGGAGAGAAAGAGATCTTTGTGATTTTGAGGAAGGCAAAGAGGAGGAGCTCCCTCAAGGAGCCAAATTGATCCACATGGGAGGAATTGTGCTTCCTTAAGTTGGATTCATTGGACAGAGTTGGGAGAACTTCTCTTAGGTTGATTTTTGATAAGTCTAGAAACACATGTCTCTTGGCAGCATGTATGAGGCAAAACTAAAATCTGTGAAGCCCGTCAAAATGAAGAGACAACAAGCTTGTAGATGGTGGCATGTCTAAGGTGCATCGCAGTTCGCTGCAAATATGGTTGCAACTAAGAGTCTTGGTGATTATTTGTGTATGAGTGTCTTGTAAACCGAGCCCGTATTGCTCATATTGTAAATTTTTCACAATAACAAAGACTTATTTGGGTGTTAGGCACAATTTTGGTTGCTTGCACTATGTTTGTTTTTGTCTTTCATTTGTTCCACAAATCTCCTAGTTTCTCATGGATGTATGCTTAAATATGAATAAGTATTAAAGCAATTAATGAATGTCTAAGTATACAGGAGTTACACTAGAGTAGGAGTGTGACTGTAGCCTAGAATGGAGTATCGGTATGCTCTAGGAGAATAGGTGTAGTTTGGATGAAGTAATCTTGGTGTTTCCAAGCAGCCAAGTGAGACATCGCAATGTCACATGCACTCTATAGGTGCACAATCACAAGATTCAGCTAGGCACATTAAGAAGATGTGACAAGGATCACTTAAAAGACCCATTTTAAGAAATTGATGCAAATACATGATACACATATTTAAACCAAATATGAATATTATATTATAATCTTTTATCTATTTGCAAGTATAGATTCCACAATTCCATCTAATATTTTGTTCTTTCAAATTTAATTGCATGTTATATCAAAAACCAAAATTGTCTTCAGTAGGTTATCTTTGTATGTTTCAAAACCGTCAAACTGCTAATTTTATTTAGAAAATGCGAGAGTAACTATGTTTCTTCACATACTAAATTGTTAAGGTGGAAAAGATCTCTCACAACTAATTATATCTACAACAACCTCCTAAACAATATAAGAAAACAACTCACATAGAGATAAACTCTACATTACAATAAACAATACATGCATTAAAGCTAACCAAGTTATGGATAATCCCACATTAGCAATA
>ML805181.1:179760-189944 GCA_009831015.1 Picea engelmannii | reverse complement strand
TCTTGATGTAGATGAGGATTTCATCCAGATAGACCACTACAAAAGAATTGGTGAAATGATGCAAGATATTGTCCATCATCCTCATGAAAGTTGTTGGGGAATTTGTCAAACAAAGGGCATGACCAACCATTTAAAAATACCTTATTTTAACTTGAAGGAAGTCTTCCATAGATCTATCTGCTTTATTGGTACCTAATGGTAGACAAACTTCAGATCAATCTTAATGAAGTATTTGGCCCCCTTGAGTTGATCAAGGAGATTGTCGATTTGTGGAATTGGGTATCGGTTCCTGAATGTGATTTTATTTAGGGATCTATAATTAATGTAGATTTTTCAGGACTCATCTTTATTCTGCACTGTGACTTCCCCAAAAATAAAGAAAATAAAAATTATTTTTAGAATTTAAATTGCTAGAAATTTATTTCCGTTTTTAGTAAATTTGAAATTGGAAATTTTTTTCCATTTATGGCAATTTTGAATTTCGAATTTTATGAATTGTAATAAATGATTTAGACTATTGGGCGGAGATCTAATTTGTCCCAACTAGATATTGGACAATGACACTTGTTAAAAAATAGAATATTTCATATTTATTGTAGGAAAACAAATGGAACAACCATGTCACAAGTAGCTGACCATGACTCCATGAGTGGGGAAAATGTTGGAACTACCCCTGGGATGAGTTTTACAAGTGGAAAATTAGTGATTTTTCCATTGGCAGCCCCTAAAAATAATGGATTTAGGAAGCTACGAAAATTCCCAACGAAGGGAAAAGATCTAGACAAGTTACAAATAAGGCATATGTGAGGAGGTAGGATGCTGCTGAGTATGATAGGCAAATAGCCTATTTTGTTTTTCTCTTCACTTGCAGTTATAAACACTGGGAGAGTGTGAGGCAAGGTGGAAATGTGACTAAATAAAAGGGCAGTGTTGCAGAGGGAGTTCCAAGTTCGCCCTTATGGACTCATGGTCAGGCTAGGGGGTGAATCGGGCAAGTAGTCATGGCTGCTCGGTTCTACAGTTGGGAGGAACGTGGTTGTTCCCTTTGTTTTTTCTCTGCAAGTCTAGTTCAGGTATGTACCCTAAACTCTATTTGTTTGAAGGATGTGTTTTGTTTTGTTGTATGGAAATTACTGTTTGTGTTATCATTATACAAAAGAGAGTTCTAGTTGTTGTTTGAATGATCGTGTTACTATTGTAAATCTTTTCTGTACTTAAATTTTCAGTATTCTACCCCCCTATGGAATGAAATTGGTTAATGTTAATGAGTTTTCATAACGTTGGTATACATGCAAGATCCCAGACAGAGGCTGTTCGTAAATTTAGTGAGTATCTATAGGATTTAAATACAAAATTATTTTTCAAAATCAATTGTTTGAGTGAATAGAGTCATTGTACACATATATAGATGTATATCAAACTTTAGCAGAGTAGAAGGAGTGAACAAAACTTTTGTATGCGTCTATATGTTTATATATTTATATGAAATATGAACAAAATCAAATAGTCAAACAGAACTATTGAACTCATACATCAAACTTGAAATAGAACCATTATATGCGCAGAATCGAATAGGCAAATAGAACTATTGTACGCATACATCAAACTTGAAATAGAACCATTATATGTGTTTTGAACTTTAACAGAGTAGATGGAATGCACAACGCTATTATATGCAGCTATAGGTCTGCATATATATATATATATATATATATATATATATATATCAACCATGGAGAGAATCGAATAACCAATGGAGATAATATATGCATCTGTCAAACTTGAGGACCATTATATGCATTTCAAAACATCAACAAAGTAGAAGGAATGAACAAAGCAAATTTTATGCGACTATATGTGAATATATTAAACTTGAACATAAATCGTTATACGCCTCTTCAGATTGTAACAGAGTAGAACGAACAGACAGAGCTATTTCCTATGCGTCTACATAATTATAAATCAAATTCGAACCATGCATATATATGTATGTTTTAAACGTTAACAGGGACGAATGAATGAAACAGAGATAAATGTATACGTATATATATATATTTCAATAGAGTTAAATATATGCATGAATAAAACGACTATGGGCGTATGACTATTCAAACTATAAACCAGATCCATTTTACAATAAAAAACAAATGCATACGAATACACAAAGTTGAAATTGGCAAGACCTCTAGAAAACGTTTTCATTTGGGGGTAAACAACCCTTTTGATAAAAGAAACAATAATCTCTTACTTCATGTTACATTTAAAATGTAACCGGGTTAAAAAAAAATGTGTTTAAACCCTCAGTGATCAGATATAGAGAATCGGTACTTGAATAGAGGACCTCTTAACTTCCCAAAAAACAAACTCCGAACATAATTCAAGAACACCTGATTTCAACAAGAGGAAGGGGTTTATTATTTGGAACCCAAGTACCTTGCGAGGCCGAGTAGAGGTTGGAACCTGCACTAGGAAGGGGCACACCTACATTCGGCCAACACATTATTACATTAGAAAACTTACAGAGGAATAACCTTGTTCTATAAACTCAAGAAGAAAACAATGATGACCGTAGCTGACCGAATACTTAACTTAGGGCCAAAACGCCACACTTGCCTGTTTCCATACTTTGTAATCAACCCAGATGGAGTGGAGAAGAATATGGAAGCTCCTAGTGGGTACCCTCGCACCAGTAAGATCCCCACCATCAGTACATCGAAAAACAGAATGAAAAATATTCTTTTCCTTGACAAAATAAAAATGGCAGTGCAAAAACCTCAAACAATAAATCATTGAAAAGAAAACCCTCAATGAACAAGGCAAGGAAGGCAAGGAATAACATCATTTTAATCTTGAATAATAACCCATCATCAATGATAAATACTACTTTGAATCATCTCGGTTACAATTCTAAGAACAGGTTAGACAAGGATTAAACCGGGGTAATCCCACGGGACACATGTATAGCGAACCTTATGTATAGTTCCCGATAGTAGAGGGTCTATGACCTAGGTATTACAGCAATAAAAACCCTTTACTATCCCTACGAAACAAAAGAAAAAGACATGTATACTACATGAGGGCAAGATAAGTCTCTAACCATAGTAAAGTAAACAGGAACCAACTCTTTCCTTCCCAGCTTCAACCAAACATTAAAATCGGTTCAAAATATGAGATTACATTAGTCACTTAGTGAAACTTACCAGGCATTACCATCAACTGCACCAAGGGTTTCTCATGGAGGTGGTAGTTATTTCCTGTAAAAGTTCCAGAGCCTCCCCTACGAAGGTGCAAGGGAGAAATGAAAACCTAAGAGGCACGATCGTCATTCTTTACAGCTTGTAACATACAATACCCTGCTCTAGGGAAAGCTGGCATATACAGATTGGAAGGAGTCAGAGGAAGAGACATTGGGACTGTAGGTTGTAGCACCCCTTTATTAAATCCATGACAGAGACTTAAACACCTTCTGATAGGCACATCTGCCACCTTAAATGCAGGAGATACGAAGTAAACCAAAAACTATGACTGTCCAAAGAACCAGTTGATTACCAACCCCAAAAATTATCGTTTTGATACTCTGGCTAGAGGAAGAGAGTTAGTTAGGTTCAGATGTGTGTCGTGTTCGGTTGGTTATGGGAGGGACGAACTGTAACATAACGAAATTGAACCATCCAAGGAAATCGCTTGGAAAACCTCTCCAATACAATTATTAACCACATTAAAGACCTTACCAGTCACGACTTAAAGACTGACATTGACATAGTTAGGTCGCACTTGAGCCTTAATAAATCCGAGACATAGCTCTATGCACATAGTACGTTTTTGATAAACACAAAGGGACTATAACAAACCTTATAATAAAGTACCCACACTACAATAAACCTTATGGTATGCACATAGTACATTTTTGATAGACACAAAGGGACTATAATAAACCTTATGGTATGCGCATAGCATGTTTTTGATAAACACAAAAGGACTATACTAAACCTTATGATAAAGTAAGTTTTGGACTTAATTGCCTTTCAAATTTTGTGAAAGATATTAAGCCAAGGGTTTTACTTAAGCCAGGTGTGTTAAGCCAACATGATATAAGGTCATGCAAATAAAACATAGTGCAAGTATCTGACTCACGAGTGAGTCAAACGAAACCAAATAGCAAGTACATTACCACATGATTTTTTTTTTTTTTTATGATAATTTTTAGGTTCATTACATATGGTATCAGAGAAAAAGTTACAACACTGGGCCTGAACAGGGCCATTGTAGCACTTAGTACATAATTGTTTTATTTTTATCTTCCCCCAAAACTAATAAATTTTATGGTTACAAATAGAAGACTTTCTTTTTTTTGGTGAATAAGTATGGCAACTCGAGACAATGCAGAAAATAGGATGGAAGAAAATCCACAACAAGGACCTCCTGGAGACATAAGGCAGAATAGTGACGGAAGCTCACCCAAAAAAGTATTGGAAACAATGAGGAATCTGATCGTCGAACTATAGATCTTTAAAGCTAACAATGAAAAATTGAAGAAGGCACAGCAAGAACAACATGAGATAAACAAATTCCTGTTGTGCACTATATAAACCAAGAAAATCCCAAAAGACAACAATAAAGATGAAGAAGTCAACAAAAGAGCCTCCAAGAACTCAGGGCCAGAAACAGAAAAAGGAGACAGTTCGTTTGAAGGAACACCGCCAGTTGAGGATGGAACAAAAACTGATAGAAATAGAAAACAAGTGGCCCACCTTGAAGGAGAATTTAAAAAAATTAAACCCGCTATCTTTGACGGGGAATCGACGACAGGAGAAGAAGCAGAGGCATGGCTATTGGACATCGAAAAGTATTTCCAAATCTACAATTACTCCAGCAACATGAAGGTCAAGATGGCCATCTATAATCTAAAAGGGAAGGCCAGTATTTAGTGGCAAGATCTGAAGTTGGCCGAGGGCCTAAAGGAGAAACAGTTGGAATGGTTTGAATTTAAGAAGTATTTCAAGAAGCAATACCTTTCTGAAAATTATTATGAAAGGAAGACAAAGTAATTTTACGAGTTACAACTCGGCCAGATGATGATGGAGAACCTTATAAAAAAAATTATGGATCTGCTAAGATTCATACCATACATCCGGGAGGATAAAGTAAAAATTCAACAATTTCTAAGCTGTCTCCCACAGTCCTACAAGGACTGAATTGAGTTTGACAACCCCAAATCCTTTAGTAGTATTCTGAAAAGCGCAAATGTGTTGCGACCAGTACAAACAGCGTGCATAGTCTCCCAAGACCTGGAAAGATAAGAAATAGGATCAAATGAACCCGCAGAAGAAGGGGTACCAGCTAGCTCCTTATCGGAGTTCCACAAAGATTTTTCCAAGAAATGATTTTCACTCCAATCCTCCGAACACTCAAGGCAGCAAAAAACTGGCAAACCTAGGAACGAAGAGGTTTGGGGACAGCTCCCACAAGCCATTAAAGTGTTGGGAATGTGGAGAGCCTCATCTGAGGAGAATATTCCCCCATTTGAGTTCAACAAACAGAACTATCGTTCATAACTTGCAAGAAGCCTCGACCGTGGGAGACATAGGCGGGAGCCTACATCGGATAAATGCAGCCATTGATGGATGACAAGAGGATCACCAGTCCTCAGTGGTATAATTCGAAGGTAAAATTCATGACACTTGAATTTTTATTTTAATTGGCCCCAAGGCAACATTGATTTATGTTACTCCGAAGGTGGTAGAGTCAAACAAACTTAAGAGACTGAAGCACACAAAATCATGGCTAGTGCAACTAGAAACAAGTGCAAAAAGGAAAGTAATTGACTATATTCCATATTTTGAGTTCAACCTAGATGGACAAACTATAAGGACCGATCTGAACATCCTACCACTAGGATCTTATGATATGATTATTGGGATGGACTGGTTGGAACGACACAAAGAAATATTAAATTGTTATACAAAGATACTTAGCTATAAGGATGATTCTGACACAACTAGGACAACCCAAGGTATACCAAAACCAGTATCGGTCAGACAAATATCAACGATGTAGCATAAGAAATGTGTGAGAAAAGGATGTCAAGTTTATTCCATCCAAGTGACGAGCCTGGAAGAAAAGAAAGATAAGCCAAAGTTGGAAGACTTTGTTGTCTTGCGAGATTTCAGAGACATGTTTGTGGATGAGATACTAGAATTACCCCCTAGAAGGGAAATATATTTCTCCATAGATCTGTTACTCAATTCTGCCCCTATCTCAAAGACGCCTTACCGAATGAGTCTCCCAGAACTGACCAAATTAAAAATACAATTACAGGAATTGTTGGACAAAGAGTATATCATGCCAAGTGTCTCACCTTGGGGAGCACCAGTCCTCTTTGTGAAAAAGAAGGATGGTACTCTGTGATTATGTATCGACTATAGACAACTAAACAAGATGACTATAAAAAATAAGTACCCCTTACCAAGGATAAATGATATGTTTGATCAAGTAGGAGGGACCAAGATCTTTTCAAAATTGGACTTATGATCCAGGTATCATCAAGTTTAGATAAAAGACGAGGACATAAACAAAATAACATTTTGGACAAGATATGGAAACTATGAGTTTGTAGTCATACCTTTTAGACTCACTAATGCCCCAACCACATTTATGTGCCTAATGAACAGTATTTTCAGTAAGTACTTGGACAAGTTCATGGTGGTATTCATCAACGATATCTTGGTCTATTGAAAGATGGAGGAGGAACATGAGGAACACTTAAGAATAGTTTTGCAAACATTAAGGAAGCACAAACTGTACGCCAATTTCAAAAAGTGTGACTTCTATCAAAAGGAAATACAATATCCCGGACATGTAATATCAGCAGAGGGCATTTTCATAGACCTAGAAAAGACGAAAGCCATTATGGAATGGCTGATACGTAAAGATGTAGCAGATATATGGTCGTTCATGGGAATCATTGGATACTACAACGGGTTTATAGAGGGGTTCTCCAAGATAGCCTACCCGATCACATCATTACAAAAGAAATGGACCAAGTTTAACTGGTCAGAGAAATGTCAAGACAACTTCAACAAACTAAAGGAATTATTGACAATGGTACCCATATTAAAAGTACTAGACCCGGATAAAGACTTCATGGTATGTGTTGATGCAAGTAAAGAAGGGCTAGGTGGTGTCTTGACTCAGGAAGGACATGTTATTTTTTATGAGTCCTGGAATTTAAAAGAGAACGAACAAAATGACATCACACATGATTAGAATTGGCAGCAGTAATACATGCCTTAAAGAATTGGTGACATTACATAATGGGCAGAAAATTCCTATTATTAACATACAATAGCGGGGTAAAATATCTGTTTAACCAACCATATCTTAACGCAAGGCAAGAAAGGTGGTTAGTCTTCTTAAGCGAACTCGACTTCGATGTTAGACATATCAAGGGAAAGGAAAACAAAGTAGCAGACGCATTAAGTAGAAGAATCCATGGGTTATTTGAGATGAACATTAGCAGAGAAGAAATTGAACTGGAAGAAAGTATAAGGACAGGAGGTATTGATGACAAAAACTATACCAAAATGATGGAAGAATTTTCAAATATTACCGCGAACTCAGATAATTCAGATCTAAGTATCAACGAGAAGGGACTGCTACGATTTAAGAACAAAATTTACATACCAGACTCAACAGGGTTAAAGATAACAATCTTGGATGAAGTATATAAGAAGTCATATTCTGGCCACCCAGGTTACCAAAAAATGATAACAAGACTTAGGAAACTATTTTATTGGCCTAATATGAAGGGTGAAACAACAGAATACTTGGCTAGGTGTCAGGATTGTCAACAGGTTAAGGTCGAACACCAACATCCAGCCAACCTCTTACAACCATTACCAGTACCAGAATGGATATGGGAGACTGTATCACTTGACTTTATAATAGGTTTGCCTAAAACTCAGAAACAGAATGACTCCATCATGGTGGTAATCAATAAACTCAGTAAGTTTGCACACTTTATTCCTATAAGGTCTACTTTTAAAGCTATAATCATTGTTGAAATATTCATGAAAGAAATCTTTAGACTGCATGGCATTCCTAAAATGGTGATTTTAGATAGAGACGTGAAATTCACATCCACTTCTTGGAAGGAATTGTTTGCAGGGCTCAATACCAACTTAAATTTCAGTACAAGTTATCATCCACAAATGGATGGACAAACTGAAAGAACAAACCAAATCATAGAGGATATGCTCTGCATGTACGTAAGAACAAAACCAAACAAGTGGGAGGATTATATATGCTTGGTAGAATTTGCATATAACAATGGGTATCAAACTTCAACAAAATTGAGCCCTTTCGAGGTATTGTATGACAGAAAGTGTACGACTCCAATTAGTTGGGATAACCCAGCTGACAGACTCATGGTTGGACCAGAAATGCTCCAAGATATGGAGAACATGGTGATAAAGGCACAAAAAAACTTGAAGGAAGCACAGGACAAACAAAAGAGCTATGCAGATCTGAAAAGAAGACACTTAGAATTTCAAGCAGGAGACCATGTATACTTGAAGGTCAAAGCTCAGAAAATCTTATTGAAGCTGGGAAACTGTGCCAAACCGACACCCAGGTTTTGTGGGCCCTTCGAGATACTATCTCGAATTGGACTCGTAGCATACGAACTTGCACTTCCAGCTAATCTAAGAATTCATAATGTGTTACATGTTTCATTTTTGAAAAAATATATTCATGACCCTACTCATATGATTGATTGGAAATTGGTGTAGGTGGAACCCAAGGGTGAGTTCCAGGTGGAACCCCTGCACATTCTAGACCGGAGAGAAATAACACTTCAGAACAAATCCATCGCTCAGGTTAAGGTGCAATGGAATCACTTTAGTCCTGAGGAGGCCACTTGGGAGTTGGAAGGAGAATTGCAGAAATCTCATCCAATCCTATTCCAGGAAAGGAACGAACACTGAGGAAAGTGTTTTATTTAAGGGGGAAAGGATGTGACATCCCCAAAAATAAATAAAATAAAAATTATTTTTAGAATTTAAATTGCTGGAAATTTATTTCCCTTTTTAGTAAATTCGAAATTGGAATTTTTTTGCCATTTATGGAAATTTCAAATTTCAAATTTTATGAATTGTAATAAATGATTTTGATTGTTGGGAAGAGATCTGATTTGTCCCAACTAGATATTGGACAATGACACTTGTTAAAATACAAGATATTTCATATTTATTGTAGGAAGACAAATGGAACAACCATGTCACAAGTAGCTGACCATGACTCCATGGGTGGGGAACATGTTGGAACTACCCCTGAGCTGAGCTTTACAAGTGGTAAATTAGTGATTTGGCCATTGGAAGCCCCTAAAAATCATGGATTTAGGAAGCTACAAAAATTCCCAAGGAAGGGAAAAGACCTAGGCAAGTTATAAATCAGGAATATGTGAGGAGGCAGGACGTTATTGAGTATGCTGGGAAAAGAGTCTATTTTTTTTCTCTTCACTTGTTGTTATAAACACTAGGAGGGTGTGAGGCAAGGTGGAAAGGTGACTAAATCAAAGGACAATGTTGCAGAGGGAGTTCCAAGTTCACCCATATGGACTCATGGTCAGGCTAGGGGGTGAATCAGGCAAGTAGTCATGGCTGCTCGGTTCTACGGTTGGGAGGAACGTGGTTGTTCCCTTTGTTTTTTCTCTGCAAGTCTAGTTCATATATGTACCCTAAAATCTATCTATCTGAAGGATGTGTTTTGTTTTGTTGTATGGAAACTACTGTTTGTGTTATCATTATACAGAAAAGAGTTCTAGTAGTTGTTTGAATGATCGTGTTACTGTTGTAAATCTTTCTGTACTTAAATTTTCAGTATTCTACCCCCCCCCCTATGGAACGAAATTGGTTTATGTTAATGAGTTTTCATAACACTGGTATACATGCAAGATCCCAAATAGAGGTTGTTCGAAAATTCAGTGAGTATCTATAAGATTTAAATACAAAATTATTTTTCAGAATCAATTGTTTGAGCGAACAGAGTCATTGTTCACATATATAGATGTATATCAAACTTTAACAGAGTAGGAGTGAAAATAAATTTTGTATGCATCTATATGTTTATATATTTATATCAAATATGAACAGAATCGAATAGTCAAACAGAGCTATTGTATGCGT
>ML805181.1:156863-179682 GCA_009831015.1 Picea engelmannii | reverse complement strand
ATATATATATATATATATATATATCAACCATGGACAGAATCGAATAGCCAACGGAGATAATATATGCGTCTATCAAACTTGAGGACCATTATATGCATTTCAAAACCTTATCAAAGTAGAAGGAACACACAGAGCAAATTTTATGCGACTATATCTGAATCTATTAATCTTGAACATAAATCATTATATGCGTCTTCAGTTTGTAACAGAGTAGAACGAATAGATAGATCTATTTCCCATGCGTCTACATAATTATAAATCAAATTCAAACCATGCATATATATGTATGTTTTAAACATTAAAAGGGATGAATGAACAAAACATAGCTAAATGTATACGTATATATATATTTCAATAGAGTTAAATATATGCACGAATAAAATGACTATGGGCGTATGACTGTTCAAACTGTAAACCAGATCCATTTTACAATTGAAAACAAACACATACGAATACACAGAGTTGAAATTGGTGCGACCTCTAGAAAACAATTTTAGTTGGGGGTAAACAACCCTTTTGATAAAAGAAACAAGAATCTCTTACTTCATGTTACATTTAAAATGTAACCGAGTTAAACAAAAATGTGTTTAAACCCTCAGTGATCAGATATAGAGAATCAGTACTTGAATAGAGGACCTCTTAACTTCCCAAAGAACAAACTACAAACATAATTCAAGAACACCCGATTTCAACAAGAGGAAGGGGTTTATTATTTGGAACCTGAGTACCTTGCCAGGCTGAGTAGAGGCTGGAACCCGCGCTGGGAAGGGGCACACCTGCATTCGACCAACACATTATTACATTATAAAACTTATAGAGGAATAACCTTGTTCTATAAACTCAAGAAGGGAACAATGATGATAGTAGTCGACCGAATACTTAACTCAGGGCCGAAACGCCACACCAGCCTGTTGCCATACTTCGTAATCAAACCAGACGGAGGGGAGGAGAGTCCGGAAGCTCTAGGTGGGTACCCTCACAACAGTAAGAGCCCCACCATCAGTACATAGAAAAACCAAATAAAAAATATTCTTTTCCTTGACAAAATAAAAATGGCAGTGCGAAGACCTCAAACAAAAAATCATTTGAAAAGAAAACCCTCAACGAACAAGGCAAGGAAGGCAAGGAACGACATCATTTTAATCTTGAAGAATAACCCAACATCAATGATAAATACTACTCTAAATCATCCCGGCTATAGTTCTGAGAATGGGTTAGACAAGGATTAAACCGGGGTAATCCCATGGTACACACGTACAATGGACCTTGTGTATAGTTCCCGGTAGTAGAGGGTCTGTGACCCAGGTATTACACCAAGAAAAACCCTTTACTCTCACTACGAAACAAAAGAAAAATACACGTAGACTACATGAGGGAAATATAAGTCTCTAACCATAGTAAAGTAAAAAGCAACCAACTCTTTCCTTCCCAGCTTCAACTAAACATTAAACTCTGTTCAAAATCCGAGATTACGACAGTCACTTAGTGAAAATTACTTGGCATTACCATCAACTACCCCAAGGGTTGCTCATGGAGGTGGTATTTGTTTCTTGTGAAAGTTGAAGAGCCTCCCCTATGAAGCTGCAAGGGAGAAATGAAAACCTGAGAGGCACAATCGTCATTCTTTACAACTTGTAACGTACAAGACCCTGCTCTAGGGCAAGCTGGCGTATACAGAATGGAAGGAGTCGGAGGAAGAGGCATCAAGACTGCGGGTTGTAGGAACACTTTATTAAATCCCTGGCAGAGCTTTAAACACCTTCTGACAGGCACATCTGCCACCTTAAATGCAGGATATGCGAACTAAACCAAAACCTATGACTGTCCAAAGAACCAGTTGATTACCAACACTGAAAATTATCGTTTCGTTACTCTGGCTAGCGGAAGAGAGTTAGTTAGGTTCAGATGTGTGTCGTGTTCAGTTGGTTAT
Source organism: Picea engelmannii (assembly GCA_009831015.1). Classification (NCBI taxonomy): domain Eukaryota; kingdom Viridiplantae; phylum Streptophyta; class Pinopsida; order Pinales; family Pinaceae; genus Picea; species Picea engelmannii. The sequence continues at coordinate 177,752 of ML805181.1, read as the reverse complement.
GGGAGGGATGAACTGTAACATCATGAAATTGAACCATCAAAGGAAATATCTTGGAAAACCTCTCCAATACAGTTATTAACCACATTAAAGTCCTTACCAGTCACGAATTAAAGACTGACGTTGACATAGTTAGGTAGCGTTTGAGCCTTAATAAATCTGAGACATAGCTCTATGCGCATAGTAAGTTTTTGATAAACACAAAGGGTCTATAAAAAACCTTAGAATAAAGTATGTGCACTATAATAAACCTTATGGTATGCACATAGTACATTTTTGATAAATACAAAGGGACTATAATAAACCTTATGTTATGTGCATAGTACGTTTTTGATAAACACAAAGGGACTATAATAAACCTTATGGTAGAGTAATTTTTGGACTTAATTGCCTTTCAGATTTTGTGAAAGATATTAAGCCAAGGGTTTTACTTAAGCCAGGTGTGTTAAGCCATCATGATATAAGGTCATGCAAATAAAACAGAGTGCAAGTATCTGGCACACGAGTGAGTCAAACAAAACCAAATAGCAAGTACATTACCACAGGATTTTTTTTTTTTATGAGAATTTCTAGATTCATTACATGCACCATCACAATTGGGATTCCATAAGGTTATGAAATGGGTCATATGTTCCCCTTATGGAAAAGTTATTGTATCTCACGCTTGATCTCCTCATTTTCTAACATAGAGAGGTGATGGACTAGGCCATTGGGTAGCGGTGCATTAGGGGTTGGATCGATGGAATGCTTGACCTGAAAGTGCAGAAGTACCCCAGTAGGTAATGCAAAGATGTCTTTGTATTCTTCCAGGACGTTATCCACTTACTTCTGATGCATGGAGAATTCGGTCATGGAAGCCATGGATGTGGCTGCAACCTTTTGCTCACTTTGAGAGAGAATCACGAAGAAGGAAAAATTCCCAGTCTAAGAGATGACCTTCCTTCATTGCTTGGCATAGATCAAGGAAATGGAACTAGGTGGGACTACCTCAAGTATCCTGTACAATTTTCTATTCAATGTAATAATAGCATTGTGAGGCCTAGACTCATATATAACATGACGTTTTCCTAAATGAGGTTGGACCAAAATAACATCAAAAACTTTAAGGGGAGAAACATCACACAATACCTCATCTTTGAATGGATTCATGTCATACGAAAGGAAACATTATTTGCTGATGCGAAGATTGTTTCCTTGGTGGATCCATCTGATGGTGTAGGGTTGTGGGTGCGGTGTTGTCGAAAGGGCTAGTTTCTTGATGACCACTACTGAGATGAGGTTATTTTGGCTACTGCTATCAATGATGAAGTGAAACATAGTTCCTTTCACCCACTTCTATGAGTGAAAGAGGCTCCCCCCTTCCTCTAGATCATCGGGTTCACCGGGTTGGATCTTGGTGGTAGCAATGGTGGCAATGGGTTCCATGTCAATGATCAGTCTCCCCTTTTCTGGTTCTGACTCAGATTCAGACTCGCATCTTATTCATAGGCTTTCACCTCAACCACCAATGACTGCTTTGAGTGACAATCAATAATGTTACACCAGGGGCCCTTATGGAAGTCGCACCACTTCCTTGTATCTTTATTCGTGTTTTCATTGTCATTCTTTGCTTGCATCTTAGACTGGTTTTACTATATCTTCCCATCTTTGCTCTGTCCTTTTTTTCTGCGGGTTGGATTTTCCCTATTTCTATTGTGAGGAGTTTCCATACCCAAACTGTCACTTCGTTTGTTTAAGCTTCTGCTTGATTTTGACGACATATTGATAGGTCGCACCCAAGGATGAGATGTCCAAAAAATCCATTTATGTATGGATGTATCTATGCAGACTAATGTGGTACTTGAGAACCATATTTCACTTAGAATACTTGATACCCAGCTTGGTGCAAAAGGTATGGAAGAAATTGGTAAACTCTAGCATTGTTTGGTTTCTTTCTTACCTAAGTGTGGTCCATCTTGTATACAAGTCATCATAACTTCAAATAGGGTAGTATTGTTACTTAACAGAATCCCTGAAGGAACCCCAAGTGGGTGCATTTGCAAGAAATGTGGATTCCTCGATTTCCTTTTTCTCACAAAAAGTCTCACATTGATCTTTGACACGGGGGACATCCTTGAGGAGTGCAAACATGATGCAGGCGCACCACCCAGGCACGTCCGCTCATAGGACCTCCTTCATACTCGGCCCGAAGAACTGAAAGCTATTCTAATTCCCTATCGGTAATTTTCCACACCCACAGTAGCTCTCCAAAAGATCTCCCTTAACGATAAGGAAATTGGACTTTGCGATTTTGCGAGTCCCATGGTCGAGTATTTTTTTTTTGGATTCTCAAAACCCCGAACCCCGACGTAAGTCAACGCTGACTCTTTCTACCTTGCTATCGAGGTTCCTCCAATCAAGATTCTGGCATTTACAATGTCCAAAACAACTCGTCTTACCAAATCCCAAACCCCGATACACTCCTCTACTGCCTTAGCCTCCCGGCTAAGCTTTTTGTCCATGCAACTGCTCCTTACGTGACCGTAGCCCTGTTCCTCATCGGGGTTTCATGGTTCGTGATTTCAAAATGTGAAAACAACTTGTCACCAATATCTCCAATATCCCAATGACTCAAACACCGGTGGACGACTTCCTCATCAAGACTTTGGTCTTCATGGGATCGTGAATCCTAATACTAAAGTTTTCGGGACTTACCTTTTCCCGAACCCTGAATCCTGAAAAGTTGTGCCACCTGTCCCCCACTAATTCCACTGTGGCCCCACACTGTTCCTTTAGCCTTCTAGGATATCGCGTTTCGGAGTTTCGCGATTCCCACTGCTATGATTCCCAAGAATCACAAAACGTTGATTCCCAATGCACGTGAGGGTTAACCCTTCCACATCAGTATCCCCTCGTTGGATTTTTGGACATCGCAATATCGCGATTCCTGATGCAACATTTTCTTTGTACTCAGGATTCTCGATATGCTGAACCCCAACTCCTCTCGGATCTTGTGATGTGTGTCTGCCCTGAAATCCATGGCTAGGAATTCATCGATGTTTCGAGACTTGAAGGGTATCAGGTCTCTTGACTCCTGAACTTCCGAAACACTGATGGAGTCTCGCTCCGTGCAACCTGTCCCAATAGATGGACAGATCTTCACTCGTTGGGATTTTGAGAGTTTTGATGTCCTGATTCTCACGACCTCAGGAACTTCAATTTCCCAACTCTCGATGGCTCTTGGGTTCTCTCCTCTGCTCACTGGGACATAACCCTAGTGAAACTTCTGCCTATTCAAGCGGCTGACGGGTAAGCCAACAATGATCCTACGACTCACGATCCTCCTGAGATTAACCCTCTGGTGTGACCGTAACCTCCTTGTTACTCTAGTGGATCTAATGGCTAGCAGATTTTTCATGAGTCCCCTCCACGAGATCCTAACCGTCAACTTCTTCCTCCTTGAGGATTTCTTGAAAATGACCAAGTGTTCTTCTGCGCTCACTTGTCCTCCCACGCACAACCCTGCAACACTGGTTTTAGATGCTCCATGGCACAAACTCTCTGTGCAATCCTTCCTTAGGTTCTGAAGGTTTTATCCCTCTTGAACTTTCTCCAACTTCTCAGTCTCTTAGAAAAAGAGAACCCTTTGCACGCCTCCCTTGCGGAAATCTGCAACACTTCAAGAGTTTTGGTTTCTTCGACCCTACGCACACCTGCAACAACAATCCTTCAAAATCTTCCACTCAGATTCACAATTGAGACTCTCCCTTAGCCTGCACCCTCCTGGCACAGCTCCAGTAACCCAATTTCACTTCTGGGTGAACGAGAACAAGAGTTAAACTACCTAAGCCTCTGTCAATGCACTCCTTGCAGGAATCCTCACTCGGATAGAGAAACAATTGAACCTCATTTCTTCTTCCCCTCAGATTTCAAACTCAAACATGAAATCACATACACAGTAATAAAGAAAATTCATAACAGGAAAACAAACACTCATGAGCACATCATTTAACATCAACACATAGAGAAAAGACACAAAACCATGGACTTGAATCAACTTCTTCTATTAATTCAAGATCTATACATGGATGTTACTCTGCAGCTCTCTGCTATTCTCTTGTGCTCCTCATATTTCAACTATGTTACAATGTACAATGAGGGTGTCTATATCCGTTTTCCCTCCTTCTTTCTAAAACTGTCTAATCTATGAATTCAAGTCTATCTACCTACATTAACTAGTTTAAATGCCTCCTATCTACTAAGGATGAGAGCAAATCGCTCAAGGTCCAATACAATATACAAAGGCGCTCCTTCATAAATGACTTCTTTAAATATTTGGGGCATCAATTTCAAAAATATTTTCAAGCAATTTATCATGTTCTCAAAAATAGATTGTGCTTGCTCCACGCTCGCTCGATATTTGCGATGCTCCTGCATCATACTCCCTCGCTTGAAAATTTTTATGGGATCCTATCCATGAGCTCCTACATGGTATATCCATGATTCTGTATCTTTTCTTTGTTCTCCCAGCTGGCATCTTCCACTGGATGGCCCTTCCATCTAACTAGATACTCATAGTATTCTTTCCTCCTGGTCTTCTTACTGACTCGTTTATCTAATATGTTCTCCATCTGCAGCTTTTCTGCAATCGGCATCTACTTCTACCACTGAACCTCTGGCTGCTCACCTTCTGTTCCCACTTCCTCATCTTTATATGGGTATAAATCTACGACGTTGAATATCAGAGATATTTCGATCCCATCTGGTAACTTGATCTCATAAGCATTTTCCCCTAATTTCTTCAAGACCTTACATGGCCCGATTTTCTTCATTTTCAATTTATTGTATGTTCCCCTTGGGAACCTCTCTTTCCTCAAATGTGCCAGAACTAATTCACCAACCTCGAACTGAAGTTGTCTCTTCCGTTGCTCGGCTTTGCGCTTATATTCTTGACTTGAATCTAGCAGTCGTTGCTTCACCTGGCCATGAAGTTCTTTCATCACCTCTACAAACTCTTCGACACTTGCACTTCTAGTCATAGTCTATTCTGAATCCCTTAATTCAGAAACTCCTCTTGGTTGTGTGCCATATACAATCTGGAATGGACTCTGGCCTATGCTCTTGTTAACAGAGTCATTGTACACAAACTCTACTTGCGGAAATATATTGTGCCAACTTCTATGGTGCTCTGTCACCAAGCTTCTCAGCAAGTCTTCCAGACTTTTGTTCACCACTTCTATCTATCCATCCATCTGCGGATGATAAGTTGAACTAAACAACAAGTTAGTCCCCATCTTCTTCCATAACGTCCTCCAAAAGTGTCCTAAGAACTTTGTATCTCTGTCCGAGACAATACTCCTTGCTAAGTTGTGAAGTCGAACAACTTCTTTGAAAAATAGATTCGCGATGTGCGTTGCATCACTGGTTTTCTAACATGGGATAAAATGTGCCATCTTGGAAAATACATCCACTACCACGAAGATCGAATCAAATCCTCGTTGCGTCCTTGGCAATCCCAATATGAAATCCATGCTAATTTCATCCCACGACCTCTCAGGTATGGGCAATGGTTGATAAAAACCCGCATTTTGCTTCCTTCCATTTGAATGTTGGCAAATCCCGTATCTATCCACAAACCTCTTGACCTCTTCTCGCATCCTTGGCCAAAGTATGACTCGCTTAGCTTCGCGAATGTCTTATCATGACTGAAGTGTTCGACCAATCCTCCACTGTGTTTTTCCTTCAGTAGATTCTCCCTCATGGAGCAATTCGGAATACATAGTTGATTGCCCTTAAACAGCAACCCTTCCTGGATCATGTATTTGACCCACTGACTTCTATCCCTGAGAATTGGATTCTCAACTGCTTCATATGCTTCCTTAAAGTCTGGATCATCTGTGTACATGTCTCTGAGATCATCAAAGCCTAACGTCCTGACTTTGAACTCCTGCATCAACAAACATTTCCTGCTCAAAGCATCAACCACTTTGTTAGCAATACCAGAAATATGTTTTATTACAAAAGTGAAATTCTACATGTATTCAACCCACTTAACATGCCTCTGATTCAACTTTTCCTATTGAGTCACAAATTGTAATGCATGGTTATCACTATATAAAATGATTTCCTTTGGAATCAAATAGTGCCTCCATTTTTTCAATGCCTGTATGATGGCATAGAATTCCTTATCATATGTGGAGTAATTTTCTTTTTCCTCATTCAAATTCTCGCTAAAATATGCAATCGGTCTATCCTCTTGACTCAAGACCGCTCCTATGGAAAACGTGCTCACGTCACATTTCACTTGAAACGTCTTTTGGAAATCCGGCAACACCAGAACCGGTTGTTCTGTGATCTTCCTCTTCAACAGTTTGAAGCTCTTCTCAGCCTCATCAGTCCAGTGAAAAGATTTATGTCTTTTCTTTACTATATCCATCATCGCTGTGCTAATCCCACTGAAATTTCTGATGAACTTCCGATAGAAACTAGCTAGTCCATGAAAACTTCTCACCTCAAATATGTTCCTTGGTGATGGCCAATTCTTGATTACCTCCACCTTATCTGGATCCATCCTCAACTCATTTGCCGAAATAAAAAACCCCAAATAAATGAGTTTTGTCTTCATGAACGAGGATTTCTTCATGTATATCAACAACTTCTCCTGCTGTAGTTTCTTCATCACAATGGCCAAATGCTTCAGATGTTCAGCATTCATTTTACTGAAAATCAGTATATCATCCAGATATACGATGACAAATTTTCCAATGAAATCCTTCAGGACTTTATTCATCAACCTCATAAAGGTACTTGGCACATTTGTTAAGCCAAATGACATAACAAGCCATTTATACAAACCTTCGTTTGTCTTGAATGTTGTTTTCCATTCATCACCTTCCCTCATGCGAATCTAGTGATATCCACTCTTCAAATCTATCTTTGAAAAAAAATTTGCTCCACTTAAGAAATCCATCAAATCATCCATTCTTGGCAATGGGAATCTATACCTGATAGTTATCTTGTTAATCGCCCTTGAATCGGTACACATTATCCAACCTCCATCTTTTTTTGGATTGAGTACCATTGGAATGGCACACGGGCTCAAACTTTCCCTCACCAAACCTTTGTCCAACAACTCCTGGACCTGCCTCTTAACCTCTTAATTTTCTTGTGGCGTCAACTTGTACATGGCCTTATTCAGAAAGCTAGCTCCCGGTATGAGGTCTATGTGATGACTCACACTCTTCATTGGGGGAAACGAACGAGGTAATTCGTCCACCACGATGTCAATGAACTCTTCCAGTAGTTCCTGAATTTCTCCTGGAAAATCGTCTACTCTCATGCTAGTCAAAACAATCCTTGGTTTCCTGACCACAAAGAATTATGGATCTCCTTTCTTCTTCACCTCTGTAAGAAGCTCCTTCCCACTCATGAGGAGTACAGTATTTCTCCCTTCTGGTTTTACCTCCTTATCTTTTATTGGAAACAACATGTGTGTCCTCCCATTCTTCTCTAGAGTATACGTATTCATCTTCCCATCATGAATTACATTCCTGTCATATTGCCATGGTCTTCCCAGCAATAAATGACAAACATCCATAGGAATAACATCACAGAGTATTTTATCATTATACCCTCCTATTTTGAATTCAACTAAACATTGTTTAGTGACATTTACCTGATGCCCCTTCTGTAGCCATGAAACTTTGTATGGACTCGGGTGATCAATCATCTCCAGCTCCAGCTTCTCTACCATCTTGGTTGAAACGAGATTATTTGTGCTACCACTATCCACGATAACCTTGCATACCCTGTACTTGGTTTTGCAAGAAATTCTAAAAAGTCTGTTTCTTTGAGCTGAGTCCTCCACCTCCTTCGCGGGTGTTAAGAGAACCTTACACATCATCAGTGAACTTCCACCTTCTGCATCTTCTGCTTCTACATCTCGCCTCTGTGCCTTAGTGATGTGAGCTTCTCCCCCATCCTTATTTTTATCTGGACAGTCGAATGACTTGTGCCCATTCTTTCCACACGTGAAGCATGTGATTACTCCACCTCTTCCTCTTCCTCTACCTCTGGTACGAGGAAACATGTTATTATCAACGTATCCTCCTCTTTGTTTTGTATGCTGCCCTCTTTTTTCAGCATGCTAGCCTCACTGTGAACTTCCACCTCTCTCGGTTCTAGTCTGAGGCTTTTTCCAGTCATCCTTGGGCTTCTGGTATTTATCTTGGGCAACCAATTTTCCTTTGGGCTAATTCCTACCTCAACCTTGCTAACCTTTCTTACGGCTCAGCTTCTCTTCAACTTTCAAAGCCATTTGATAAGAATCCTCCACCGTTCGAATCATTTCCATACTCATCTCGTCCTGGATATCGTATCTCAGGCCATTCATATACCCGAAAACTTTCTCATCATCGCTCTCCCGATGACCTGCCCTGATGTTTAGTCGATAGAATTCCTCTGTATACTCTTTTACTGTCAACATCTTCTGTCTCAGGTTCTGCATCCTCTTGAATAGAGTGATTTGATAATCTCTCGGGATGAACTTTTCCTTCATCTTTGCAATCATTCGATCCCAACTTTTACTTTTTTGCTTGCCCTTGCAGTTCCTATTTTCTTATAGCTCATCCCACCATAATGCTGCATGTCCCTTCAATCTTGTGAAAAAATGCCTAACTTTCTTATCCTCTTCGGCATCTTCATAATATAAGTATGTATCCAGAGCTCTAATCCAATCTAGAAGCTCTTCCGCATCCAGATTCCCCTCATAAACTGGAATGTCCATCTTCGTTTTTGCACCCATCTGTGAAATAGATTTTATTAGAAATTCATTGGCTGCATCCTCGGCTACAACTTCTTCCCCATGTTCAGCTTCAACTTCACTGTTGGAATCACTCAGATCCTTTGCACTGGTTGTGCGTCTTTGTGTTGTCTCCATATCTTTGAGTCTAGCTTGTAGATCATGTATCTCTCTTTCCATTTCTGGATTCTGTGCTTGCCTACCCCTTCTCCTTGGGTTTTCTCTTTCCTCTTGATTGGGTGACTGTCTATCCCATATCCTTGGCGCCATGGTGAATTTCCTTCTTCTCTACAACAGAAAGAAAAGAAATTTTCTTGCTCTGATACCACTTGATGCAGGTGCGCCACCCAGGCACGTCCACTCACAGGACCTCCTTTGTACTCGGACCAAAGAACTGAAAGCTCTTCTAATTCCCTATCGAGAATTTTCCACACCCACAATAGTTCTCCAAAAGATATCCCTTAACGATCGGGAAATCAGACTTCACAATTTCACGAGTCCCATGGTCGAGTGTTTTTTTTTTTATTCTCAAAACCCCGAACCCTGACGTAACTCAACGTTGACTCTTTCTACCTTGCTATCGGGGTTCCTCCAATCAGGATTATGGCATTTACGATGTCCAAAACAAATCGCCTTACCAAAATCCAAACCCCAATACGCTCCTTTGCTATCTTAGCCTCTCGACTAAGCCTTTTGTCCATGTGACCGCTCCTTACGTGACTGTAGTCCTGTTCCTCATTGGGGTTTCACGGTTTTCAATTTCAAAATGTAAAAATAACTTGTCACCAGGATCTCCAATATCCCGATGACTCAAACACCAGTGGACGACTTCCTCGTCGAGAGTTCGGTCTTCGTGGGATCGTGAATCCTAACACTAAAGTTTTCGGGACTTACCTTTTTCCCGAACCCCGAATCTCGATAAGTTGTGCCACCTATCCTACACTAATTCCACTGTGGCCCCACGTTATTCCTTTAGCCTTCTGGGATATCACATTTTGGAGTTTTGCGATTCTCACTGCTATAATTCCCAAGAATCACGAAACGTCGATTCCCAATGCACGTGAGGGTTAACCCTTCCACGTCACTATCCCCTCGTCAACTTTTTGGACATCGCGAGATCACGATTCCTGATGCAACATTTTCTTTATACTCAGGATTCCCAATATTCCAAACCCTGACTCCTCTCAGATCTTCTGATGTTTGTCTGCCCTGAAATCCACATCTAGGACTTCATCGGTGTTTCGAGACTTGAAGGGTCTCAGGTCTCTTGACTCTTGAACTTTCGAAATGTCGATGGAATCTCACTCTCTGCCATCTGTCCCAACAGATGGACGGCTCTTCACTTGTCAGGATTTTGAGACTTTTGATGTCCTGATTCTCACGAGCTCAGGAACTCCAATTTCCCAACTCCCGATGGCTCTTGGGTTCTCTCCTCTACTCACTGGGACATAACCCCAGTGCAACTTCTGCCTGATCGAGTGGCTGACGGGTAAGCCAACAACGATCCTACGGCTCACGATCCTCCTAAGATTAACCCTCTGGTGTGACCGTAACCTCCTTGTTACTCTGGTGGATCTGATGGCTCACGGATTTTCCACGAGATCCTGACCATCAACTTCTTCCTCCTTGAGTATTTCTTGAAAATGACAAAGTGTTCTTATGTGCTCACTCGTCCTCCTACGCACAACCCTGCAACACTGGTTTTAGATGCTCCATGGCACAAACTCTCTATGCAATCCTTCCTTAGGTTCTAAAGGTTTTATCACTTTTGATATTTCTCCAACTTCTCAGTCTCTTAGAAAAAGAGAACCTTTTGCACGCCTCCCTTGCGAAAATATGCAACACTTCAAGTGTTTTGGTTTCTTCGACCCTGCGCACACCTACAGCAACAGTCCTTCAAAATCTTCCACTCAGATTCACAACTGAGACTCTGCCTTAGACTGCACCCTCCTGGCATGGCTCCAGTAACCCAATTTCACTTTTTGGTGAACAAGAACAAGAGTTAAACTACCTGAGCCTCCGTCAGCGCACTCCTTGCGGACGTTTTCGACTACACTCCTTGCAGGAATCCTCACTCAGATAGAGAAACAATTGAACCTCATTTCTTCTTCCCCTCAGATTTCAAACTCAAACATGAAATCACATACACAACAATAAAGCAAATGCATAATAGGAAAAAAAACACTCATGAGCACATCATTTAACATAACCACACAGAGAAAAGACACAAAACCATGGATTTGAATCAACTTCTTTTATTAATTCAAGATCTATACATGGATGTTCTTCTGCAGCTCTCTGCTATTCTCCTATGCTCTTCCTGTTTCAGCTATGTTATAATGTACAATGAGGGTGTCTATATCCATTTTCCCTCCTTCTTTCTAAAACTGTCTAATCTATGAATTCAAGTCTATCTACCTGCATTAACTAGTTTAAATGCCTCCTATCTACTAAGGACGAGAGTGAATCGCTCAAGGTCCAATACAATATACAAAGGTGCTCCTTCATAAATGGCTTCATTAAATATTTGGCACATCAATTTCAAAAATATTTTCAACCAATTTATCACGCACTCAAACATACGTTGCGCTTGCTCCACTCTCGCTCAATATTTGCGATGCTCCTGCATCAAAACATTTTCTCTATTGGAAAATTTTTTGGTTAGCTACTAGAAGGTTTAGCCATTTATCCATAGCGTCTGCATCTATTTGAACTTAAAATATAGGAACATTAAAACTGATTTGTAACTTTAAGGGGGCATCACTTCTTCTTGATGTAGATGCATCGCTTGTCAGAAGTTGTCTATAATATTTGTGCAAAGTTTTCCATCATCTCATTCCTTTGTTGCTCAAGGGATTCCTCAAGAAACATTTTGAAAGGTTATCGTGTCTCGTTGTCTTTCTTTTCACCCACCATAGAAGGTTTCTTGGGCATGAAAGAGCAATTTTCCTTAAGAGAAACAAGCTCGAGATCCAACTCTCTATATCCTGACCTCGTTGGTGACATGTATTAAAAAAACTACAAGGAGTAGACCGCTCTGATACCATTGATCCATATTTAGGGGCTAAACGAAATGAAAACATAGATTTATAATATTAACATAGAGACACAGTAAATAATAACATAGATACAACAAAAATTGACTTCTATTAAATTAGAAATATGTTGAAACTATAAAATGCAGACTAAAACAAGATTGCTAGAATGATGACAACTTATCTCTTAGAAGAGTTTTGACGACTATGCTCATTCGCAATAATATGAGTAAATGAGGCTCTAAAATCATTTTTACAATAAACATTAATTACAAAACCCTATACACCCAAAAACCTAACCCTAGGAGATGAAGTGCCAAAAGTCATGTGGGCCCCATTGGGGTAAATTGGTACATCAACTTCCAGAGGTCGTAAGTTTTGCATACGATCTCTTTGTTAGGTGCACAATATCCCATTGGAAAGGTATATCTGAAGAATACACATTATGCCATCAACATCTAACTCAATCTGTTATCACTCTTTAAATTTGTTTGGCTGATAAACAAATGACACAGGTAACTGTTTCAACCATATTTAGAGCTGGGCACTAGCCTGCTCAGCTCATAGAGGGATCTCTCGTGTCACTTGATGTTTATTTGGAAATTGATGGCTAGATTTAGTTTGTTTTGGGGGGTTTTTATAAGGTTGTTGGCAAGGGAGGGGAGGGACATTTAGGGCTATGGAGTCGAAATTCTAAAAGTGAATGAAAACAATTACTAGCCGGTAGACCTCTCTAGAGGATAAAGGCTAAAAGAGGCAATGAATCTGAGTTGTAAATTTTGTTTATGCAAAGTGTAAGAAGAAAGAGAAACCAATTAACTGCATCAGAGCATTACTGAAATGAATTATGAATTAGTTAGGAAGAAAATTACACAGTTTAAATTGCTTTAGACGAGAGCATCACAAGATGAATTATGAGCATTTAAATATCCAATTTAAATAAAATAAAATTCAAATAGAATTAAAGAACATAGGAAATAAATACAARGAGAGGAGACAAAACTCATATCACCATCATTAGAATCTTTTCATAGAGACTTCAAAAKMTTTTGCATATGTATTCAATTCAGCTCCAGAAAATTACAATTGATTTCATAACAAATAAAAGGTGTCCTTGCACTTCTACCAACCACTAATACATTTGGAACCTCTAATACTTATACAATTAGATTTCTTTCAGTGTGAAACYGATTACARTAACTGAAATGAAATGTTTCATCTTCTAAAACCGAGTACACTGATTACAAATGATAGTTTTGGTATGAGAACTGACTATAATGATTAACAGAAAAACATTTCATGATCCAACCRTCGATTCCTCTGACACTTCATCTCCTTCCTCTGCCRGGTTCTCTTTTAAATGTCACTTGTACTCTTTCAAATCTAATTTCATTTATCCATATTCTCCTTAAATATTTGGGAATAATATATTTGAATAAAAATAATTCCCAAATATTTTTTTATCCTATAGAATTAAATTTCCATATTTTAACACATGCTCGTGGTTTTGAAAAACCATTTATTGATTACTTCCCATGGTTTTTAAAACCATGTCTTGTTTCTCCCAATTTACTATTTCACTGTGAAAACTATTTACTGTGTCGTTTTTTCCAATTTACCATTTCATTATGAAAACCATTTACTGGTTTGTTTCCCATGGTTTTGAAAACCATGTCTTGGTTACCATATTTGGTAAAATACTTTCAATCTTCTTCTTTTACTTCTGTAAAAAATTTGGATAAACAATTATCCAAATATTCTTTTCATGTGCATTTTCCCATTTAATTATTTTCCATGGAAATAAACATTAATCTCTTTAATTTTTTACCTCTGTGAAAATTTTCCACCCTGAGGAAGAAATTTGTTGAAAATTACATGATTAGTATTGAAACACACATAAATATGCAGCACATAAACCATATGATAAATGGTTGCATTTATTATTTCAGGCTTGGGAGGAGTGGTTTTAGCCCACACCACTTTTACCCCCGAGATGCATCACTTAAGAACATGCCTTCCACTTAAAACCCAATGGTTTGGATTTCGGCCTGCCTTCAAATAATTAACCTCTATTTACTTTCAACTCCCTAAATGTATGTGCGCCCTCCATCCACCCTTTGAATTTTCCTCTTAGTTTGAGATTGATGCCCATGATTTGACATGAGGTCATGAATTAAATATTAATATAAATATTTTAATATAAAAATATTTATTTTAATAATAATAAACCATTTTTCATCCCCGAGGTGTAGGACAGTCAGTGATAGAGTGTGTTGTTAAGCCACTCTGTGTTGTTAAAGTCGCTGGTTCGAAACCCGCGGGGAAAAAAAATCCAACCATGTTAAGGGTTGGTGTGGCTCAGGCTGGGTGCGATCCCCAGGTTATTTTGACGGCTTATATGCCCCTGAGTCGCGGTTTCTCAAGCCACGGGTTACTCATGTAGCCAATAGGTTCCGCACCAATTAACAAAAAAAAAAATGATAATAAACCATTTTTCCATTTTCTAAGGACTTTGGGTATATGAGGCTTATCACATGACTGCGTGGATAGGATAAGGGTGCTTAAGCTTAAAAAAATGAATATTTTTAATTTTCAATGGGAATATGATAATAAGGGTAAAAATGAATGAAGTGATGGAACCTATGGATTTAGATAAGAATTAAGGATAGATATAGGTTTGGGATATTTGCCCATTTTTTACTCATGGAGGACATGACTATTTTGGATGATCAACCAAGTGAAGGATTTAGGTGATGGGAGCTTGATGGAGCTGGTGAAAAAGTTTTAAAATCTGAGTGGAAAGATAGAACAAGGATAAGATGCTTTGGAAAAACTAATGCAAATTAGCATGTGATAACATCGGCTCCAATGGGGATGCTATCCTCCCAGTGAGGTAGCAAATAACTTGTAGACCCGATGCCTGATCCATTGGGTTGCTCCCAAAACATGTGTGTACCCTACTTTGACCTGTCACTAGTATCCACTGAAAACCAAAGTCTATACANGGCTCCAATGGGGATGCTATCCTCCCAGTGAGGTAGCAAATAACTTGTAGACCCGATGCCTGATCCATTGGGTTGCTCCCAAAACATGTGTGTACCCTACTTTGACCTGTCACTAGTATCCACTGAAAACCAAAGTCTATACACTGCTCTCAACTGAAAACTGAATGCTAAATACACCACTACAATCTGAATGTACATATTGCTAAAAACCCAAAATGAAAAATCCTTGACCGACAAGATTATTTGCACACTCCTATCTACTCTAAAAATGTTGAAACGAATACTCAATCAAGTGATGCTAAAGTGCCAATGCATCCAATCAAGAAATTGGCTTACCGATTGTCCTCTACTCACATTTTTCTTAAGCAGGAAGACAAATGTAAAAGATGGCAGTTGAAAACAAACATTGAATCCAAAATATGAGCTTATAAATGAAACAAATCTCTTCTTCACCGATGACTGTAATAGGATGGCCACGGGATCTTGAAAAACATGAAAAATCATTTCTTCTTGATGAACAAAAATAGAAAGGCAAGCCTCTTTCATAAGTGTTTGTTGTTCTTCCTCTATTTCTTCAGTTCTGAGAACTTTATCAAATGAAATGGAAGCAATAGGTTTGTCTACTCTTCCATGCATATCAACAAAAACATTCATACATTCTTGAACATCTTCAAATATGACAGCCATATTATGTGCATCAAGGTTATCCTCTTGTTCATCAAATAATTTTGATTTGGTTTTATTAACCTTATGGAAATTTTCTTGAGGACTATCATTTTGACTTTCAAATGAATGAATGGAAATAATTTCCTTCTCATAATCCTCTTGAAAATGTGAAAAGATAACAACATGAACTATTTCACAATATAGAGTTCCTATGGAGGCATTTTCAAAACCATGATTTTCAAAGGAATCAAATAAAACAATTGCCTCTTCATTATCTTTTTGTATTTCTGATTGAAAAGCGGCATACACTATTTTATTGCTTTCCTAAAACTCTATGTCATTTGTTTTTTCACTGCTTGAAGTCTCCATAGATCCAATTTCAGAATCCTCATCCATGTCTAGGCCCCTCAGAATTTGAACAACCACATCATTCAAAGGGGAAGAAAGACAACTTTGAAACATTTTGTCTTGCTAGAAATCTTGTTGAATATCTTCATCAAGTTTAGGAGAAGGAAAATGCCTTTTAACAACAATTTCTTGATCATCTTCATTTTCATCCAAAGGAGGGGCTACTATTTTTTGTTGAGATGAATATTCATAAAGCGATTCTATGATTTCATCATTCACACATTCTTCATCACCAAAAACATTTCCAAGGTACTTAATGAAATGTTCACAAAATTCACAACAATCTTCAAACGCCAAGAATGGAGGATTAGATTCTCCATAATGCTTAAACAATGTTCTGTGGAAATCCTTAAGAGAGTATAAGATACTTGGTTTTAAACCTTCATACCATAATCTTGCTTTCCCCTCTAGAGTATCCATAAACATTTTCATCAAACAATACTCATGAAATTCAACTCCCAGCTTACATATGTGCATGTGAAATCTAATCAAGTGCAAGGCAACAACATTTCCTTTCCCATCTTTGAATTTAGGAAAATATTTTTGCCGATCTATGTGAGGAATATGATTTGGAAATCTAGGAATATGAGATCGATTCATTGGAGCATACCTTGCAGACATGTGATCCATATTGAAGCAGTGGAGTCATCAATAAAATATTTAGGCTACTGAGTCTTTGGACAATGGATTCACCATGACAAATTTGAATTCTAGATTCTTAAAAATGGAGTTGCCAGGTGAATGATGTACAACCTTTCTGTTTCTGAATAATTTTCACCATCAGTACTTAGGTCTGAACTTTTTCATTTATCCCAGGGAATATTTCACCTTCGCTCCTCGGCAACGGCGCCAAAATGTTAGAACTCTGTAAATTTGTTTGGTTGCTAAACAAGCTACAAAGGTAACTTTTTCAACCATATTTAAAGTTGGGCTCAAGCCTACTTAGCTTAGAGAGGGATCTCTCATGTCACTTAATGTTTCTTTGGCAATCAATGGCTAGATTTAGTTCGTTTTGGGGGGGTTTTATAAATTTGTTGGCAAGGAAGGGGAGGGACACTTAGGGAAATGGAGTTGAAATTATGAAAGTGAATGAAAACAATGACTAGCCAGTAGAACTCTCCAAAGGATAAAGGATAAATGAGGCAATGAATATGAGTTGTAAATTTTGTTTATGCAAAGTGTAAGAAGAAAGAGAAAACAAGTAATGACATCAGAGCATTACTGAAATGAATTTTGAATTAGTTAGGAAGAAAATTACACATTTTAAATTGCTTAAGCCGGGAGCATCACAAGATGAATTATGAGTTTTTAACTATCCAATTTAAACAGAAGAAAATGCAAATGGAATTAAAGAACACAGGAAATACATACAAGGAGAGGAGACAAAACTCATATCACCACCATTAGAATCTTTTCATAGAGACTTTGAAAGCTTCCGCATGTGTATTCAATTCAGCTCCAGAAAATTACATTTGAGTTCAGAACAACTAAAAGGTGCCCTTGCACTTGTTCCAACCACTAATACATTTGGAACCTATAATACTTATACAATTCGAGTTCGTTCGGTGTGAAAATGATTACAATAACTGAAATGAAACGTTTCAGCTTCTAAAAATGAGTACAATGATTACAAATGACAGTTTTGGTATGAGAACTGACTATAATGATTAATAGAAAAAACGTTTCATGATCCAACTGGTGATTCCTCTGAGATTTCATCTCCTTCCTCTGCCACATTCTCTTTGAAATGTCACTTGTACTTTTTCAAATCTAATTTCATTTATCCATATTCTCCTTAAATATTTGGGAATAATATATTTGAATAAAAATAATGCCCAAATATTTTTTTATCCTGTATAATTAAATTTCCATATTTTAGCTCATGTCGATGGTTTTGAAAAACCATTTATTGTTTGCTTCCCATGGTTTTTAAAACCATGTCTTGTTTTTCCCAATTTACCATTTCATTGTGAAAATCAATCACTGTGTCTTGTTTTTTCCAATTTACCATTTCACTATGAAAACCATTTACTAGTTTGTTTCCCATGGTTTTGAAAACCATGTCTTGGTGACCATCTTTGGTAAAATACTTTTAATCTTCTTCTTTTACTTTTGTAAAAAATTTGGATAAACAATTATCCAAATCTTCCTTTCATGTGCATTTTCCCATTTAATTCTTTTCCATGGAAATAAACATTAATCTCTTTAATTTTTTACCTCTAAGGAAGAAATTTTCCACCGCGAGAAAGAAATTTGTTGGAAATTCCATGATTAGTATTGAAACACACATAAATATGCAGCACATAAACCATATGATAAATGGTTATGATTAACCTTTGTTTACTTTCAACTCCTGAAATGTATGTGTGCCCTCCATCCACCCTTTGAATTTTCCTCTTAGTTTGAGATTGGTGCTCATGATTTGATGTGAGGTGATCAATTAAATGTTGGGTTAAATATTAATATAAATATTTGAATATAAAATATTTATATTAATAATAATAAACCCTTTTTCCATTTTCTAAGGACTTTGGGCATATGAGGCTTATCACAAGACTTTGTGGATATGATAAGAGTGCTTAATCTTAATAAAAGGAATATTTGTAATTTTCAACGGGAATATGATAATAAGGGTAAAAATGAATGAAGTGATGGAGCCGAGGGATTTAGATAAGCATTAAGGATAGATATAGGTTTGGGATATTTGCCAATTTTTTACTCATGGAGGACATGACTATTTTGGATGATCAGTTGAGTGAAGGATTTAGGTGATGGGAGCTTGATGAAGCTGGTGAAAAAGTTTTAAAATCCGAGTTCGAAGATAGCACAAGGACAAGATGCTTTGGAAAAACTAATGAAAATTAGAATGTGATAACACAATCTATAGTTTGACTATGGTGAGCCATAAAAAAATAGTTTAGGGCCTCAAAATGACCCCAGAAGTTCAGGACTTGAAAAGTAGGAAAAAGTTGCCAAACTAAGAAACTACCAAGATGAGCTAGTTGGAATAGGTGGGTGGCCACCTATATTAATGTGGATCAATTAGTCAAGGATTTTGTGGTATAAAGAATTTCCATATTGATCCATAAGACTGATGGTGTTTCCTCTCCAACAATGTTAAACAAAACTTCATCTACCAAACACAAATGAATGGTATTGAGAGCTCTTGAATCTAGATCATCCCAGTCCTTATCTGACATAACTGTTGTTCTATTTGACTCGCCTACCAATGCCTTATTAAACCCTTATTGCACAAGCAAGTCCTGCATCATGAGCTTCCATAACTGACAATTGTTTTTCTCGTTGAATTTCTCCACCTCAAACATAGAAATCCACACTTTCTCCATTAGCACAAAAAAACTGTCCAAACCACTACTTATAAAATCAAGGCTTCCTTTTATGGAGGAATATTCATATATATTTCAAGGTTGAATAAAAAAAAGTTGAATCCAAATAATATTTAAAATATATATCTTTAAAACTTTCTAAAAACATCCACCTTATTTATTTATAAAGGGTGATCCTTTATAACTCCACCCATTTATAATTAAAAACGAACTTTAATAAAATCAATCCCTCTTATAATTTGTCTTATGTGTATAATAAGAGAAAATTCAACCACTCCTTTATAAATTTATCCATGTCATGTGTATCACCTCATAAAATATTCACTTCATACCTTGACTTCATACCTTGTCACTACTACATATGGGCAGATTATTCCATGAAAATTTTCCATGCTTCCACTAGTTTCATCATTTTTTTAAATAGGGTGGGATTTTCATGGATATTGCCATGAAAGTTCATCGCAATATCGACAGAAATCTTAATTTAACCTAGTCAGGGTTTCCGTCGCTATAGTGATGATCTTTTGTGGCAATAGAGATGAAACATTTGCCTATCTCATTGGTCAGTGTTAATGGCTAGTTGACTATTTTATCTATATATATGTGACTTTAAGAGACTTTGCAACACAATTGCCATAGTTCTGACACTGTTCTTGGATTTTGTTTGAGCTGTTTATTTTTTTCGTCACCCAATGGTTGAACAAATCCAATTTTTTATCTACATAGCTCAGATTTTGAACTTGCAAGGTTAGTATTTTATTTTTTATTGATGTACTCGTTTAACTTGTAATTGTTTTTTCAAATGTCCAAATTGCATTTAGCTTGTTTTTTCCTTGATAATATATTATAATATGTGTAGTACCATATTTCATGTTTTTGGTTTTTGGATCTAGTTAGTATTTTCTATAGAAAAGGGTATGTGGATTCCATAATATTCTAGGGTTATGGAATCCACATACCCTTTTCCCTTCAATTGTAGCTATAATCTCTCTCTCTTTTCATTTATAAAGATATGGAATTGCTCTTGAAACTCAACCATGATTGGTGAAATGATAGTAATTGATTGCTATATTCTTTGCTTTAGCAGGGACTAATAAGATACATAAACACTAACCCTAAACTTGTGTTAGGTATATATGTCGTTATTATATAAAGAAAACATGTGTACACATATGACCTTATTATAAAGATGTTTTCTATGTCGTCATGTTGTTGATCCTCTACACATATGATCACCTTATTATAAAGATGTTGACCTTATTATAAAGATCTAGGTCATTGTAAATAAACATATCATAATCGAAAGGAGTAGCCAAAATATAAAAAATTGACAACTTAATGTTTGGTATGGTGTAGGTAAGACAATTATTTGTTAGGACAAGGATTTGTCACAATGAATGAAAATGACAGGAAGCTTGCTCAGTTAAGAGCGTCATTAGAGGCGAGGGGTGATGGAAAATGTTATTTCCCTTGCTATGATTGCAGAGGCTTGCAAAATAGAAGAATTTTAATAACAACAACCCAAAAACATTGTAGAGAGAAGGGGCACGTTGAAGGGGGTTATGAATATCGTCCCTTGGTAAGAGGATTCAATATTTAATGTATTCTTTGTAATAATCGGTATGCCATGAATTTTAGTAATATTTCTTATC
>ML805181.1:78189-94375 GCA_009831015.1 Picea engelmannii | reverse complement strand
GATAGACCCACAGATGAGAGATACCCAATGACAAGGCATCATGAAGAAACTCAATAACTGCACTATACTCGACGACATTATTTGTGGTGTCACCTAAGCATATACCTCTAGAAGATAACAACTAACCCTGAGGTGTAAAGACTACCCAAGCTACGGATGCAAGCCTCTGAGTGTGCCAACTAGCACCATCTGCATACCCAACGAATACCTTGGAATCACTTGACATCTGCCATATTGACAAAAGATAACATCAATGACACGTCCATAACACTTAAAAGAAACTAAAAAGTAATAGTACAAAGACTATACATATGTTACAAAAAGTTACCCACATTGACCTGCCTATGACTAATACTTCTTGAGGTAGATCCCATTTCTAGGATCTGCCAAAGCATTCCCTTCAAAATCAACCAAATGATAAGTGCCCCTTTTTAAAACCTCTTTTATGATGAAGGGTCTGAACCACATGGGTTTGAATTTTCCTGCCCCCAGGGGGTCCTTATCTTGGTCATAGACTAGGACAAGGTCGGCTTCAGAGAAAATCCGAGGACGAACAGACCTATCATACTGACACTTGACATTATGTTTGTGAGCCTCATTGGCCAGGGCCGCATCACGACGCTGCTCATTGAGCTCCTCAAGGTGTACTAATTGTTCTTCAAGTGGGGAAGTGTCTGGCAATAATTGTACTGCCAATTTTAGAGATGGGATCTGACATTCGATGGGAAAGACTGCCTCCAACCCGTAAACAAGTTGAAAAGGTGAGAAACTGGTTGCAGTCTTAACAGATGTTCGGTAAGCCCATGATGTCGAGTATAACATCAAATGCCAATTTGACTTGGCTGAGTTGATAGTTCGTTGTAGAATAGTCTTAAGAGTTTTGTTTACAGCCTCTACCTGCCCATTGGCTTGGGGGTAGTAAGGTGATGAATGCTCTTGTTGTAACCCAAGATTTGATGTTAATTCAGTCATCATTCGGTTCTGAAAGTGACTGCCATGGTCAGTGACAATTTCTCTTGGGAAGCCGAACCTTGCTATGATCTGATTGAATAAGAAGAGAGCTACGATCTCTCCATCATCTTTAAACGTTGGCATAGATTCGACCCAGTTAGTGAAGTAGTCGACAGCTACGATGATATAGCAGTGCCTCCTTGCTGACGGGGGGTTGCAAGTAGTGTAATCAATCCCCCACTTGGTGAAGGGACCAACTATGATGACATGAAACATAGGAGTGGGATGTGCCCTCATCTTTTGAGAGAAGAATTGGCACAGATGGCACTTCATGACCAATTCTATACAATCCTTGATAAGTGTTGGCCAGAAGTAACTTGCTCATAGAATCTTTTGGGTTGTTGCCAGCCCAGACAAATGACCACCACAAGCTATGGTATGGAAATCGTTGAGCATGATGACTTCCTCCTCATGTGTGAGACATCGACGTAAGATAGAGTCTACACCTCTCTGATACAATGTATTGTTGAGTATGAGATAATTCTTAGACTAATGGCATATACGCCTACGCTCATCACGAGAAGTAGAGGTGGGGCACTTCAAAGGCTGGAGATAGATAAGTATATCTCCATACCAGGGATCTGAAGATGTGATCAAAAACACATCTCCCCGGATAGGCGATTCCTCAGGCACAACGTCACTTGACTCAACCAGAAGTTCCGAAATAAGCTTTGCGAAGACTAATGACTTTTTGGACTTTGCTAAAACGAAGTCTAAGTCAAATTCTTGGAGGATGACCATCCATCTACTGATTTTTCAACCTATAACCCAACGAGTCAACATGTACTGGAATGGATTCACGATAGCAATGACAGTGGTCTTACGAAATAGAACATAATGACGAAACCATTGAACAGCATGAACTGTTGCCAACACAAGTTTTTAGATATGAGAATAATTGAGTTCCAGTCCTATGAGGCCTCGGCTCAGGTAATAGATCACGTATTCTGAGAATGAATTATATTCCTGAACTAAAACCATGCCAATGGTTGACTCTTCGGTAGCCAGATATAATAAGAAATCTTTGTTATAGTTAGGTGGCCGTAACATAGGTGCAGCTGTGAGGGCTTGTTTTAATACATCGAAGGAGCATTGAGTGGCTTCGTCCCAGAAAAAGGGAATGTCTTTCTTCAGTAAACACATAAAGCCCTTGGTGATTTCGACATCGTTGGCGATGAAGCATTGTAAGAATTTCGCCTTGCCTTAGAGACTCTGAAGTTGTAGGATTGTGCATGGGGAGGGAAACTGGATTATTGCCTCCACCTTGAGAGGATCAACCATGATACCTGTTGTTGATACAATGAAACCTAGAAAATGTCCTGACGTTACACAAAAGCTTCATTTGTTTGGATTCAAGCAAATCCTAAAGTAGCGACAACGTTCGAAGATTAGTCTAAGGTGTGCAGGATGATCCGTTCTCTTGTGAGATCGTGATGCTAAATCATCTAGATAGGCCTCGACTATATGCTTGAGATCATGAAAATCAAAAGACATGGCCTGCTGGAAGGTGGCGCTAGCATTTTTAAGACGAAAAGGCATCTTACGATATACGAATGTACCCCACGGACAAATGAATTCGATTTTTTGCTGGTCTTCGAGTTTGATTTGGATTTAATTATATCTCAAAAAATCATCCATGAAAGAAAAGGCTTCGCAAATAACACATTCATCAATGATCTGGTCAATGAATGATGTTGGAAAATTATCTTTGGGACATGCCTTGTTCAAATCATGGAAATCGGTACATACACGAATCATGCCTTGTTTTTTATTGACCGTCATAGGATTCGACAACCATTGAGTCAAATGGATAGGATAGATAAAACCTACCTTTAGCAATTTCTCAACCTAAATCTTAATGGCTGCTACTGTTAGAATATAGAAGATGGTGTGCTTGTTTTACCATTGATGATACCCTTGTCACCCAACCATAGGCCAAAGACTCCCTCCGAGCACCTTAACCTTGATTGAGAATTCCTCCGGAAGAAAGCCCTAGGCTAGATAGCCAAACAAAGAGCAACACATCAATCCCCAAGGATAGCACAACACAAAAGTTGATTAGATAGTCCCAAACCCTAGAAAAGAGATATCCAAGCCAATACTGAAATTAGCTACTATTGCAGCTGCAGCTGTAACCCTCCTCCAAACCTGTGCACCAGACTGCAATTGCAGTGCGCACCAACTAGGAAAACTGCAATTCTAAGATGCTATCAAATGAGAACTGGCACCCTGTATTTATAGTAATCTTACCAGTTTGTTGGGGCTGACTTCTCCTTTTGGGTATGTGTCTGTTCAATATATTATTATTATTTCTAGTCGACTTCTTATCTTGGAGGCTAATAGCCTAATATAAATTATCTTCTTGAGCCAACAAGGCTTCTAGGGTTATTAGCCAATTCATTAGGGTTTCTCTTGCTTTCCAGAGTCTTCTATTCTCGTCAGGTTCACACATGGGGGGTAAATACCTCCCGCAGCTACCATAATATTAACCCTCCCTCCTAGCTAGAGAGGTATTTACAGGTAATGGACTTGAGCACAAAACATACCATTTACCTGGTAGCATCAATATAGTCATCTAGACTATTTCATGACTAGATCATGAGCATCACCATCATCATCAGTTGCATCATCTCTCGAAACCATACTCCATCTAAGTAGTTAGATATGATGCTGGATAAGTCACTCTCACCATGGAGTGATACAGGAGGAGTAAAAGCTCTGAACTATTTTCCATCTGGAAAATCTTTGTTCATCATTCATCTGAATGATCATCTCTAATAATCTGTTGATAGTCTTCAAGGCAATTAGAACAATTATAGAACACAACTGTGTCTATTCATAGTAGTACACAACTACAATCCAATGGTTAACTACCACATCAAGTAACAAACAAGTACTTGATCAACAACGTATAGTTGCAAACGGTGAAACATATTCACCATAGTAGTCCTCATCTACTGTCATATAGTCTTCATAACAAACATCTGATAGCATCCTGCATAGAAACAATGTTATGATAAAAACTGTATCTTCTGGGCCAATCTTTCACTCACGTCTGTGAGATCTGAAAGAATTTCTTCAACCACAGTAGTCTTCATCTGCATAGAAACAATGTTACGATAAAAACTAAATCATCTGGGCCAATCTTTCACTCATGTCTATGATATCTGAAAGAGTGTCTGCCCTCAGTATAGAATATCAACAATAATCATCTGGGCCAATCTTTCACTCACATCTGTGAGATATGAAGGAATGTCTGCCCTCAATATAGAATATCAACAATAATCATCTGGGCCAATCTTTCACTCACATCTATGAGATCTAAAAGAATGTCTGCCCTCAATATAGAATATCAACAATGGGCTATCTGCCCCATTCTTCACAACCAAGGAAGAAGGATTATTTCTGATTTCTGAACCTGGACCATTTCCCAACCTGGGCCGTTCTTCTGACACTAAAAAACGTGTAACCTGGAGAGAATGAGTCTTCCCTCAAGAAATGTTTGGACCATTCCTTACCCTGGGCCATTCCTTCGACACTAAACAAAGTGTAACCTTGAGGGAATGAGTCTGCCCTAAGGAATGACTATCCTAGACTATTTCCCACCCTGGGCCATTCTTCTGACACTAAAAAAAGTGTAACCTGGAGAGAATGAGTCTTCCCTTGAGGAATAACTGTCCCTGATTATTGCGCCTGGACTACTCCCCACCCTAGTCCATTCCTCCAACACCAAACAAGGTGTAACCTGGAGAGAATGAGTCTGCCCTCGAGGAGTAACTATCTGGACCATTCCCCACCCTGGGCCATTCCTATGACACTAAACAAGGTGTAACCTGGGGAGAATGAGTCTGCCCTCAAGGAATGCATGTCCTGCATCAACCTCCAAAATGGATGATTCTTCGAAACTTCTCACAACTGTGAACTTCGAAAGAATGACTGCCCGACGAGGCGGACCATTCTACTTAACCACTACTTAGAGTGACTGCCAAGAAGAATGGTTGTCCTAGACCACTCCCCATAATGGTAAGTCGTTGTCTATGATACATCAGCAATCAGTCTGCCTCCCATGTTAACTACAATGGGAAGCCACTGTCCATCAGAAATCTCAATCCACTTCCGAATAGGAAAGCATCTGTCCAATCTGGACTATTACAAAGATAAATAATATTTTCAATGCTCCCTCC
The DNA here is from genome assembly GCA_009831015.1 of Picea engelmannii. Classification (NCBI taxonomy): domain Eukaryota; kingdom Viridiplantae; phylum Streptophyta; class Pinopsida; order Pinales; family Pinaceae; genus Picea; species Picea engelmannii. Next base: position 89,180 of record ML805181.1, on the reverse strand, counting down.
TAACTGGAGAGTTATTTCAATCATAAAAATAAATGCTTGCGTACCTTCTTTTGCTTTGGAGAGTCTTCCCTTCTATCTAAGAGAGTTATTTCCACGAGCTCTAGCTTGAGTATGCAATTTCTTTCATCTTGAATAGAGGCTTTTACCAAAATGTATGCTTATCTGCTCATTTGTGGAGATATGTATTGGAGAAATCATTTTCTCCCTTATGGTCTTTATCATAGATAATGTAATGCTTGTACTATAGTCTGGAACATTGTGAAGGCTTCATGTAGTTCTAAACAATAGAGTATATTATAGTTGGAGAACTGGAACATATCCATGTGGTGCTTCTTCTGTCATCATGAGATCTGATCTTTTGAGTAGTCATCTTGATCTTATAGGAAATCTTCACCACGCTTCTGCTGTGGAGGTTCTCCGCCAAGTTGTCTTCTTCTTGTCTGCATACATGAGTCTCTTCCTGGTATGCTTCAAAGTATTGATATTTATCTTCGCTCTTCATTCAATTTCTCTCAAGAACATTCTTTGCATTCGTCTAATGTAGAATTCTGACTCATGGATGTTGCAGATGATATAATCACTCATGCAGTGATATGTCTGGTGTACTGGAACAAGTAATCATCATAGTCTTCTCCCTCCATCTGGGAAAACCTCTGGTTCTAGATATTTCAATGCTTTCATAGGTTTTCCATACACTGTTCTTCATCACGACTTTTAGTTCTTCTGCTTGATTGCTTTTAGTGAGTTCATATCAGGCTAGTAAACTTGTGATATTTTGATACAATCACTGGTTGTTCTGATTCTTCTTTCTTGGAATCTTCATGTTCTTCTTCATGTTTTTCTTTAGCTCTTGGGTCCATGGAGTTTTTATAGATTCCATTCCCTAGAGATTCCACTTCTTACCTTCATCATTGATTCATGGATCTAGATGGACAACCAGGAATACTTTAAGGTTTCTCTTTGAAGAGGTCTTCTTCTGCGGTTGAGCTGAATGTGTACTGTCTTTTTCATGGTTGCTACCATGGATATATACGTTTCGTCATCTTCAATGGATCATAGGATTAACTCCCTCCTAATCCTCTCTTCATGTAAGAGTGCATATAATTGACTCCCTCCGTCTGATAGAGTCCATGCTTCCATTTGTATCCTTATTGTCTTCTGCAATATATTATAGGTTCTCTTGTCTAATAGAGTCCACACTTCCATCTTGTTGTCTTCTACAGAATGTCATAAGTCTTTTTTTGGTTTCCTCTCGATTGTTGACTTATTTTTGTCTTTGCCTTTTCTAAGTCTCTTCAAGATTGATTTTGATTTTGGTCTTATCTTGTAATGTCTTTCACATGATATATTTCATTCTTTTTCATGTGTAATATCTAATGATAACTCTTTTTCATCTTATTTGTTCTTTCATAGGTATAATCCTTCTTGGAACACATTATCTTCCAAGAGATAGATATACAAGATATGTACAGGGACGATGCAAGCAAGATATGTACATGAAAATAAGGAGAGTGTTGTTACCTTTTAGTAGAAGAAGTCTCTTCCATCCTGCTTAGTCTTCTTTGTCGGTTCCTTTTCTTCGGCAACTGATGCTTCATGTTTCTCTTTCCTTTTCTTTAGCTCTGGACACTGGTTCCTGTAGTGACTGTACTTTTGACAGTTGAAGCGTTGTATTTCTGAAATATCTTTCTTTTGGTTTGGCTTCCTCCTTGAACCAAACTTCCTTTTGTCCCTGAAGTTCTTGAATCTTGTTGTGAAAGCTTGATCTTCATACTTCCTTTGAGGTTTCTCTTTTGCATTGATCCTTGATTCTTCTTGAGCATAGCAAGTCCAAAGTTCTTAAAATGTCAGGTACTCCTTCCTTGTGTTCATGCTTGCGGAAAATGCATCCCATGTTTTGGGAAGACCATTGAGTACTATGTTGACCAATTCCTTTTCTGAAGTGATCTCTTCAATAGCTTGTAGTTTATCTCTTAGCTGGGAGATCCTTACAATGTATGATGTTATGTTGTCATCACCATTCATATTCATGTCACAGAGTTCATTCTTCGAACTCATAACTTGTCTAATGTTTCTAAATGAGAAGAGATTTGTTAGGGAATCGTACATCTTCTTCGATGAGTCAAGATGGGAGATGTAGGGTATCAAGTGGTCCTTTATAGAATCCACTATGATACTCATGGCATTGATATCAATGTCTTTGAACTTCTCCATAGCTGCGACATTTTGCGGTTCCTTCTCTTCTCCTTCTTTAAACTCCGGCTTCACGATCTTTCCTTTCAAAATATCTAGCACTTTATTCTTAGGAAGGATGAGGTCAATCCTTGTCTTCCATGCTCTGAAGTTAGAGGCTCCATCTAGCTTGTTCTCAGACTTCATAGATTTCATCATGGCTTTCTTGACTTGGTCAAACCCTAGATTTGACCAGAAATCCAAACTTCACGTCTTGGCCTTCTGAGAGTACCAAGAGATGCGCTAGGATAGGGCGCACTAATCTATCTAGAGATTAGGTCAATATCATCAATTAAGGTTCCTCGATAAGAGGTTTAGGGTTTCTGCAACTGCTTCTACTAGTAACCTTAGCTGCAGTACTTCTGGAAACTACTCCTGCTAGTAACCCTAGCGACAGTTCCTCAACGAGATCAATATCTAATGGCTATGTTTCCTTCCAGTGTTTTAGGTTGAATGAAGGGGTGTGGGCCCATAACCTGTTAGAATATAGAAGATGGTGTGCTTGTTTTACCATTGACGATACCCTCGTCACCCAACCACAGGCCAAAGCCTCCCTCCGAGCACCTTAACCTTGACTGAGAATTCCTCTGGAAGCAAACCCTAGGCTAGATAGCCAAACAAAGAACAACGCATCAATACCCAAGGATAGTGAAACACAAAAGATGTTCAGATAGTCCCAAACCCTAGCCAAGAGATATCCAAGCCAATACTGAAATTAGCTACTACTGCAGCTGCAGCTACAACCCTCCTCCAAACCTGTGCACCAGACTGCAACTGCAGTGCGTACCAACTAGGAAAACTACAATTCTGAGATGCTGTCAAATGAGAACTAGCACCCTGTATTTATAGTAATCCTGCCAGTTTGTTGGGGCCAACTTCTCCTTCTAGGTATGTGTCTGTTCAGTATATTATTATTAATTCTAGCCGATTTCTTCTCTTGGAGGCCAATAGCCTAATATAAATTATCTTCTTGAGCCGACAAGGCTTCTAGGGTTATTAGCCAATTTATTAGGGTTTCTCTTGCTTTCCAGAGTCTTCTATTCTCGTGAGGTTCACACATGGGGGGTAAATACCTCCCGCAGCTACCATAATATTAACAACTACTTTCTTGGGATTAACTAGATGAATTTTCTGTCGAACAGGCTTGGCATCAGGATATGTTGTGATTTCATGTTCAACTATTTTTAGATCGATACCTGGCATTTCTTCATAAGACCAGGAAAAAACATCACAGAATTCTTTGAAAAGATCTCTGTAGATTTGAATCTCTTCGGGGGAGCAATTTGCTCCGACGAAGACGTTCTCCACAACGCCAGAGTTTCAGGAGATGTTGATTGGTATAGTCTCAGTGATAGTTTCCATATTTCCCTTAGCATAAATTTCATGTGTAGCTAAGAGATTAATAGGACATGGCTGATCTCCTGTTATGGTCACGGTGAATTCTCCTGCTTCGATTCAGCTTAACTCTGGGAGAAAATATGATCTGTGATGAAGATCTTCCCAAGGTTTCTTCGGACTAGTCATTGATTTGATTACTACTTCATTAGAAGGCAATACTAAGTCTAACGAATCGACGTTAGCGAGAGAACCCTGAGCCCAAATAGGCTCTAGAAGTGGATCTAACTCTTGTGCAGGAGTTGGATCAGTGTTAGCTGAAGCTTGTTGGACTAGAGTATGCTACTTCAGTGGCAGACAAGGGCATGGACATGCTGGGGTGCCCTGTAGCATCCATCATGGATGATGGGGAAGGAAGAATCCATGGATCCTCGAAGTAATTCATGCGAAATGACGAAACTTGAAAAAACTCAACCTTATGGTGACTAGATATAAATTTGATATCGCCCTGCGGAGGTGGGTAATCGAAGGTACCCATCAAAGATGGGCACAAGCCAACTCCTACGTTGACGACACTTGGTTGAGGATTACCAATCATCTGAACCATGGATGCCCCCAAAGCGGGTTCAAGTCTGGAGAAAGACAATTGATTGATGGTCACTATCCGGCCCTCATGCGGAAACAACAAGACCCAGAAAATTGTAGAAACCACATCTTGCATAGAATAAGTCCAACTCCATCCTAACAAGAGGTTATAGTGGAGGGGAGGATCGACTACCTCTACTTCGACACACATGGTATTCCATCCTAACTACATGGGGAAAGAAGGAGCAATGCCATGTGGTTGGAACGAATGACCGTCGAAAGCAGTGAGGAGAGTAGGTGATTGAGACAAAATGGGTTAGCCAATGGCCTTCCAACATGCCAACGACATAATGCATGTCGAGGTGCCCTCCTCGACCATCGTGCAGAAGATATTCCAAGTAAAAGTTTTCATGGGGTAAGCCACTACCATCTGAAACGCTACATGGTAAGGCAGACAAGGTTTTAAGTCGGTTGTATCTAACATGATGGTACCTAGATTACAAGTCTCAGTAGAGCCCAAAGCAGTTAACAAAGATTTCCTCTGAGAAGGGAAACTTTGGAGGACCTCCAAAGTAGACATCATACAAGGGGTTTGTGATAAATCCTCCACCACAGAGTAGTTATGGGCAGCCCTTGATTTTGGGTTATGAGAAGCCTTTTTAAATACACCTTTTGGAATGTGTGTCATTGTTTCTCCCAATGTCTTCTCAATTTGTAGAGGAAGAGATGGGAGGTCAGCTTCTTTTCCTTTCTCAAAAGTTCTTGTTTTACTATAATCATGTGCTCTAGTTGATATGAAAGCATCACCCCTAACCATATATACGTTCGCAAACGAGGGGTTGTTCGGAGGTGGGTAGTTTTCTTGGCTACCCCTTCTATACTTCTAGAGTCCTCAGTTAGGTTTTGCCCATGTTGAAATGGGTTTGTCAACATTGCCTGTTGTTGTTGTGTGACAAATTTTTGGGCCTATGGAAGTCGAGGACATAGATGGTTCAAGTGGTCTTCTGCACACAAGTTGCAAGGATACCTTGCCTTCCATTTTTCAGTGTTGTCCCTGCTAGCATTATCATTGGATTTTTTATCCCCCTTACCCTTATTTTGTTGTTTTTTCTTCCCTTCAGGCTACTGGGGGGGCTTCGGGTTAGTCGACTGCACTGTGTGTACCTCCAACGTTTGGGTAGGGGGAGCAGCCAAAGAAGTAGTTTGGCTAGCTGATGTTTGTTGTATGGATAATTGTTGGAACTGCTTTGTTAATTGCTCAGTGGGATTGGTTTGTGCTAAACAGACGATACAATTGGCATGCGATCCAACTCTCTGTCTAGTTTTATCCAGTATTGAACATGGCGCATTTGGCAAGATGTTGTATAATAAAATGGACTGAGAATAGATGAACTCAAACTGTTGAGCCCTCATGATGGCATATTCTTCAGAGAAAACTATGGATGTCACGATGTCTTTGGATAACTGCGGGACCAAAGACTTAAGGAACCACTCAAGCAGGAATTCTGGTGGGACTGGTACTTTGATTAAACTCTTCTGGCATCTCCATTCTCGGATGTGATCAGAGATATGGTCCATTGTTGTCTATTCAAAATTAGCGAGCAACTTTGTGCCAGCGTCATATCTCATAGGTAACTAGAAATGGTTAAGGAAAGCCATCGCCAGTTCACCAAAAGAAGAGTATATCAAGTGATCGAGCTCAATGTACCATTTCACGACACTCCCAATGAGAGTACGTTGAAACAATCACAACTGTATGGAGTCATCTTTCAATGAGTTAGATGAACACCAAAGATGGAAGGTAGTCACATGATCTCCTAGATCTTCATTAGGCTTGGCTTCGAACTTTGGAATGTCCGAAGGCAACTTCGTCACCATAGGAGGCCAACGCAAATTGTGACAAATGGGGTCATTCAACAACCTTGTCAAATCTGGCAAGTGTAAAGTCGTCAGGAAAGGTAGCTTGGGTTGTTGTTGATAACCTGGGAAAAAGGGTCCTAGAGTTTGACTGGCACTAGGTTGCCAGGAAAAGTTTGGCTGCTGGCCCGGATTCTAGTAGAAACCATGGCCCTAGCCAACGTAAGGATTTTGCATCTATGGAGACATCATCGGTTGATTTCCCAAATAGGACATGGACTGTTGGGCATGCATTATATTCGAAGGACTTTGGGAAGGATTACCCCATGTCGGTCCCGTGGGGATAGGAATAGTAGTTTGTCCAGGGCTCCATTGATTGTGGAAAGAATTAACCCAGATCGGCATTCCATATGAGGGAACAGATCCTTGCCCTAAATTCCAAGGTCCTACTAGGTTTTCCCTCTGTGCAGGAATAGTACCCTACATAGGAGTAGATTGTCCAAAAATGGGGTTGCCCCCAGTTGGGAAAGTGGCTGATGAGAAGGTGTTGTTACCAAATGTTTTGTTCCAAGAAAATGATGTCGAACCTATCGGCATACTATGCGAAGGTGGTCCTTGACTCCCCGCTCCAAACGAACTATTGTGTGTAGGTTGCCCGGTGGATTGCTGATGCGAACCACTGAATGAAGGGGATGAAGGAGGGATATGACCTCCTGTGTAAGGAAAAGTGTTAAAAGCGACAGGAGTTCCCCCCAAGTGACCTTGCAGAGAAGCACTAGAGCTCCCTGCCCCCAGACCCAAAGTCTGTAAAGTGGAGTAGGACAGTATAGGACTTGTACCCGAACTAGGCATACCGTATGAGAACAGAGGGCCTATCGCACTAGGTGTAAAAGGGGTTGTGGACATTGCCAAAGATGGGTTCGGACCACTGTGTGAAGTATTTGCGGTCGAGACCATGGTGGCTTGGATCGACGATGGTAGGTTAGGAGATGACTCTCCTGTGGTGACAACCATGGTGGGAATTGAATAATTCCCAGAAGAAGTAACAACATTTGTTTCCATTGCTATGTGAGTCACTGTCTGGCGCTCGTGAAATTGAATTGGTACAATAAAAGGTGCCAAGAGATCAGTGGTTGAGGTTTCAACTGATCCAAGAGCGGTTGCTTCAAGGTTCAAAATGGTCAATTCCTCCGGGGGTTGTTCGGGCACAATGGTTTGTAACCCGGTCACTTCAAAAGACCCTTGTTGGTCTATCTTCTGCCTTAATGGTCGTGGGGGCGGCTCCAGTGTAACCAGCGGCAGGCCAAGAAGGCTTCGTGACCGAAGGAGCTCAGGATCCTCCACTATGTGAGAAGATCCAAGAAACTCTAAGGTAGTCTAAACACTCAAAAGTAACACACACTAAGAAAAAATTCCCTAGAAGATAAGACAAGCAAACACTAAATTAATTGGAAGAACAGTTACAACAACCAACACTAGAGAAACTTACCAGTGCAAGTGCAACTCGAACATGGAAGCACCCTCTGGGTATACTCTACGAAGCATGGATGGATATTTTTCCTAGGTACCGCGATATACCCTCGCAGTCACCTATGTATGTCCCTAACAAAGATTGGTATCTAGGTTGCCAACACGCGAACAGTCACCAGACGGGTACAGTCGAAAGTCGGGTAGACCAGAATGAGTAGGGTATCGAGCCTGAAACCTATCAAGGGTATCGAGAGAAAATGGTAAAAAAGACAATTGAGGACCTCGAATGGATTTGAGACCCATGAAGCCCTGTGGCAAATGCATATGACGGAATCCCAAAACAAGCCCTCTATATGTGTTCTCCACTACGATTGGTCCGACTTTGGAGGGGTTATCTCTGCTACCTTTCCGCACATGACATCGTGTTTAGCCCCTATGTTAGAGGGGGGTCCTAAATAAATTCCACGAAACTGGACTTAGAAACTCCCTATCTCAGACTCCAATGTTTGATTTTAAATGGCCTTGAAGAGTTTCCTCTCCAACCTAATCCAAGGCCCTAGTCCTGAACTAGTTTGTGAACCCTACAAACATAAATGTCTACTAGATTTTAAATTTAGTGTTACTTTTATGGATTTGTCTTACGTCAAGGGGTATGAGGGTGAAACTTATGATGTGTAAAAGATGAAAGCAAAAAATGAATAAAAAAGCTGGAAACAAAACTTTTACTCCATGCAAAATTTCAACAACTTTTCAAAAGAAATATTTTTTAACTTTTCTAAGATTTTGGACAACAACATCAAAGGAATTTCACTCAACTACGAGCTACTTATGATCTAAGTGAACTGAAAAAACTTATGAAATAAAGAATTTTCCCTATATAATGATGCAAAAACACACTCTTCAACCAAAGAAGAAAATGAAAAGAGATTTTTCTATTTATTTAAGTGCTAGTAAAGCAAGAAAGGGAAAATACCGACAAGCAAAAAACCAAGAAAAAAAAATCTGGCTTAAAGCGCAGATTGCAAAGAATCAGATTAAAAAATCACACAATAGCAATTGTAAAAGCAATGACTCTCATGCTTATCTAAAAACCGTAAAAAATAAAAAATAAAAAATTCTGACAACGTTTTAAATGAGAAAAAGTAAGCTAAGGGTAAAAATAATCCTAAGTTCCTGACTGTTCAAACATAGATTCAAACAACTAAGAGGAATAATTCCTATCAAAGGAGAGGATGACCACCTCACCTTTAAAAAAAAGTAGCCTATAGAAGCATGTGGATGTCACTCAAACAACATGCATGTGAACATGTGCTGAATAGCAACAGAGGGTGTGTACATGCGGGTTGACCTTGTACAGGCCGCGTGTATATCTAAACTCTAAGAAAAAATGAAAATAGACAGACCAAACCAGGAAGAGACCACTAATATTGATAACCAGGATCCCTTGAAGGCTTGGATACTCTTTCTAACAGAAAAACATATAATGCAAGGAAAACTAATAAGGCAAAAACAATCTAAGATAGGAATGTTAGCAAACAAGACTCAGACAGAATTTCAGAAAACCCCATGAGAATGTGTGATTCTGACAGGGAAGAGGAGGACTGCCTCAGAGATTATCTGAACTCCTACACACTACCACTACCTCTACAACTAGTGTTCACATGCGAGCTATAAGAGGATAGGGCACGGGTACATGCATGTAGACCTTGTGCAGGCCGTGTGTACCTCTGTACGTCCCGAAAAACATAGTCAAGCAAATGTCAGGGAAAGCTGGTATGGAAAACCAGACTCCCTGCTAGCTCAGACTTTATAGAAATGAAAAGAAAATATAGGCAAGAAAAACTAGCCTTTAAACTACCCAAAAACTAAATAAAATTCTAGGAACCCTAGAGAATCTCCCCAATATGGTCGCCAATTTTGTTGTTGAGGAAAAACACCCTACAGACTAGAAAATAGAGTTTAAACTTTGCATGCATATATGACCGAATAGAAATTACTTTCTACCTTCATCCCTAGATTTAAATCCCCTTTTCTCAGTAAATGCATGGAAAGATAAACCTACCTCGTTACCGGTGTTTGATGTCGATCCTCTGTTGTGCTTGATTACTTGTTCGCAATTCTCCTTCCAAAGCTGACCTGCATTCAAGACGAGCAACAACTATGCATGCATAATACTTATATACTAACGGGTTAGAAAACAAACATAAACTAATCAAACCATAGAAAGTTCATGAATTGGGACGGGAAAAGCATTCTCTTTATTACTTAAAATGAGTCAACTTACAAAAGTTGAGACCGACCACTGCTCTTTGAACCTGATCCTGGGCTCCTCCTCTTCTGTCCTTCAACTGCTTTGCTTTAAATCTCCTTTGGCATTAGGAAAGGCTAAAGGGTTGGGACAATGGAATATGTAAATGGGTAGAGTTTCTTTGCTATATTTCCCCCCCTCCAAATGGTACCCCTACCCCTTCTTTTATAGGCTAGAAGGAGCTAGATATTTGGATGAACCCTCGGCCATGCATGGCCAGGAGTTTAAGTTAACTCACCCATAGATTTTTGTTCCATCGGCAACTTTCCTTTTTTCATGCTTTTTTTGGTCCACGCAGACAATTTTGGGTCAGCCAGCGTGTACACACATGCAATAATGAGTTAGGGCACGTGGGCCTTGATTCAAGAGGATTTTCAAAGAGTTGATCAACAGAGTTTTGGCAAAGAAGGGATATGAGTTGACCTGATGCCAGGTAAGCATGCGTGGTGCAATTTAGGTTTATAAGAATACCCAACAAACCGACCTTGTGAGGTTGATGAAAGAAAATCCCTCTGATTGTCCTATTCAGATTTAATTTCTTGTTAAGTATGGTCACCAGGTCAAATGTCATTAATGGATTGTCTTAATAAGTTGTTGATGCTTATGAGTAAAGGTTTATGGTGGATAATGGTGAGCATTAGTATTCTATAGAAATGCACAACAATTGACAACATATAATGTCCAAAGATATCTTTGACCCGAAGTAGACTATTAGATTGAATTAGTTGAATATCTACTACGCAATTTTGAATATAATCAATCTCCTACATGAATTCAGAATGAATGAAGAATATACAATAATATATAATATATGATGATTACTGATCAACGATGGTAGGATGTTTAATCTATAACCATGAGATTAAGAGATACAATGGTTCTTGTAACATGCCAATGAGAAAAACTCCACGATTCTATATTTACAATATACTATTATTGTACATATGTGGAAATATATTGGCTAAGAAATAGTTAGTGTGCCAGACAATTGTGTATTGGATAGTTAAACTAACAAAATAAATTATATTTACCCTTTAGTTAACTAGGATTATAAATATCCCGAAGGATTAGTCTAACATTCCCCCGTTAACCTGAAGGGACATCCATCATGCCAAGTATCATTTAGAATCATTCAAATTTTTCATGTCCCAAAGCTTTGGTAAATATATTTGTGATTTGTTATGAAGTGGAACAATGTCTCAGA